>VWYP01019247.1:0-14813 GCA_013400435.1 Pycnonotus jocosus
TCTGTTCTCAGTTCTCAGTCCCTGTGGTGCTTGGTAAAATTGCTGCACAGGGTAGATCTTGGTGGGTCAAGCCTCCTGGTGCTCTGCTGGGTCCTCAGTCCAGAGAGATTCAAACAGTTCTGAGAGAAAAAGACAAAAAAGGAAAATAAGGAAGCTTTTCTAGCTGCACTAACTAACTAAAAAGAAAGCGAAAGAAGAGAGAGAGGCTGGGGAGAAAAAAAAACCTCTCCATCCCACATCCATCTCAAGGCCAGGAGGAGGAGGAGAGTTTCTGAAAACAAACTGTGCACTTCCCTTCAGACTCAATATTAAAGGTAGAGAGTGTAAGAATCAGAATATACCCAACAGACGATTGGGAATACAAACATCATAACGTCACCCTAGGACACTATCTAACAGCCTGAACAATGAGCTTTGAAATCTGACCCTAATTATTAAACCATAAACCCTTCCCACCCACTTTGCTCTCCTTAAGGTCCAAAAGTCCTCTGACATACCCTTACTACCTGTGCACCCAACATCGCCAAGTTGATGCTTCAGCTCAATTGAGGCTTAGACAAAGTAAGGTTGATTTTTCTATATTCAATGCTGAGCTCCCTATGAGCATCTTTGACTTCAAGTCAGTAACTTGGGCTTTGACCAAAGCTCCCTGTGTGGAAGGAAAGCTCCTGGGGAGCAGCTTCCCTTGCAAATCCTGACAGCAGAAAAGCAATGACTGCTTTTACAAAAGCTTTTGAGGATTCTATAAAGTGTTATCACTCCAGGAATTTTATATATTTCATATAAATGAGACAATTAAAATGTGATAAATTGTTTTAGAACCATCAAGTGACACCATAGCCTATTGAATTAAAGATGGAGCAAATCTAGCTGCCTTCAGCACTAATTACAGGAATGATATAAAAGGGCTATTTTTTGGCTGTCAAACTGTGGAAGTGTGGTTGAAATTATCATACTTGAGTACTAAGGTCATGTGCTGATGAACATGTGGTGTTACTCAAGTAATGTACTGATGAATATGTGCCATAACAAATAATAAAAACTATTTCTCCTAGGCTGTTAAACACATTTGCAAATACTCAAGGGGGTTTTCCCTCTGGCAATTGCAGAAATTTAATTTTAGCATTTTGCGTAATTTCTATACTAAATACCACTCACAGAACAAAAGCATTTATATACTGTATATAAATAATTTTATCTGCATACTCTTTAGCCTATGTTATTTTTTAAACTGTTATTAAGAAGTAAAGCTAGGCGCACACCATCTGGAAAATATCTGGTCTATAGCATTCCACAAGGGAAAATGAGTTTCATAATTTCTTTTCAGTCACTTACGTGCATGCAATTATATGGACTCTGTATGGTAAATTACACTTTTCCAGACAAACATCTGGATCTATAACATGCATCTGCTGAGAATTATCTTCAGTCATGTGAACTTTGTGTAAACAAAGCCTGTGGTTCTTGGTCTCAAATTCTCCTGCATGGTGTCACTCCAAACACGTTTTGTCTGTGCAGCAATGTGAAATACTCATGTCTTTGTCACATAGCTGTGACTTACCTTTTTCACTGCAGTTGTCAGAAAACTTTTTTACTGAATTATGTCAAATTCCAAGACAGATATGTAATAAAATAAACAGCTAGTTCTCAGAAAGGGTGTCATAGAAAGGGAAGAAGTTTCAAAGTCTTTCATCAAGACATTTTCCTCCAGTAGCAAGTCTTCAACTTACAGGAGAGATGCCCCTGTAAAGGATACTCTGTATTTTCTAAGATTGCAAAGCCTTAAAAATAACTTCTGGTTTTTATAAATTTTGTATTTCATTGATTATGTGCTCCATGTGGCAGAGGGAAAGTGGAAGGTTAAAAGAAATGGGCTAGCTTCTACTCAATTATTTGTGAAGCATCAGTACTAAGATGATTTCTACTGGCAGAAGCCTCTTGGTTAGTGTCTTCAGCTGGCCTTTGCATTCAGCAAAGTGCTGCCACTGGAAAGCCATTGTTCTTCTAGGTACTACCCTGGTGCCAGATGTCCCTTGGCACACTGAAATTCATCTAGGACTGCTGAAATAAGCCTCTGTTGGGGTGGAGAGACACAGCTAAATTCTTATTTCCTTATTATGTTACAATATTTTCATGTCCAAAGACAAAATTACTCTTGTACTGTGATTTCACAGTTTCAATGTGTACTGTCTGGCATAGTGGCTGGATGTTCTAACATGCTTTTTTTTCCCCCTTTCATTATAAAGACCAACTTGGCAAGTTCAAGACAAAGCAGATGCTAACAATGTAGCTTATACAACTGGGAAACTCTGTTTTCACACTGATTACCCTGTTCTGCAGCATCCACCGGGGGTAAGTTGAATTTACTGAATTTTTCACCCCACAAAAGGGGAAAGGGAAATGTTCCTTTAGTGTGAAATATGGTTAGTGATCAGTGGCTCTGAGTTTTGTCTTAAAAGAGCAGCATAAAAATACCAATATATTAATTGCATATGATAATTTGTATACACATGGGTATGCAATTTATACAGTATTATGTAAATTCAGCATAAGTCTCTCATATATGCCATAATTTTTAAATACAATTCACAAAGTACTGAAAATACTACCATATGGGAAAACTTTAGAATCTTTTATATGCTTTGAATACTGTTCTCATTATTTCAGAAAAGTTAGGTGTCTAAATGCTATAGTCAGGTTGTGACATTTTAGGACTTACCTCTTCAGGTCATTAGGGGAACAGAGAAAGAAATACAATTAAGATGGTATATGCTGTTTTCTGTGAATTGTTACAAGATAAACACTTGTTTGCCCTTTCATTACAGACAAAAAAGCAGGGCCATTCTGTAAAACTGGACAACCACAGAAAATATGTTTTCACCCAGTCCCTGTCATATCAAAGTGTAATCCAGCTAATTCACATAATTCCAGAGAACTGGAAAGTAGTAGGAACAGGTACAAAGCAACAGATAACTCTGGAATTGCACTATAAAACTTTCCCTTGTGTTGTTGTGGAGTACTCTGTTGTTTCTGTATTTTAAGAAAAAGCCAATGTAATTTACCCATAGGGAAGTACCAAATGCTTCACAGTAAGATTATCTTTTCATCATTTAGATACTATTCATTGATGTAGAGTAAGAATGGAACAGGGCTTCATTAATAGAGAGCAGATGTGAATTAGCTCACTGTTCTGTCTGTGCCAGAGCTCACGCTCTGCTATCAAACATTAGAAAAAAGGCGTAACCTTTTTCATTCAAATGTATATGTAGGAAATAAAAGTATTAAAATACATTGAAATGTTTTTGAACATTGTCCTGAATGAGCCATTTTCTTTATATATCTAGTTATTACACAATATTGGAATTTTTAAACCATATATAAGCCACAATAACCCCCTGCAACATTATAGACTGGGGATGATGTGGCTGCACAGTGGCCAGGCAGAAAGGGACCTGGGGGTCCTGGGGACAGCAGCTGAACATGAACCAGTCGTGTTCCTGGTGACCAAGAAGGCCAATGGCATCCTGGCCTGTATCAGGAATAGTGTGGTCAGAAGGAGCAGGGAGGTCATTCTTCCTCTGTACTTGGCACTGGTGAGGCTGCACCTTGAGTGCTGTGTCCAGTTCTGGGCCCCTCAGTTTAGGAAGGAAGTTGAGATGCTCAAACAAGTCTAGAGCAAGGCAACAAGGCCGGAGAAGGATCTGGAATACAAGGCCCATGAGGAACAACTGAGAGAGCTGGGGTTGTTTAGCCCAGAGAAAAGGAGACTCAGAGGTGACCTTATCACTCTCTACAACTTCCTGAAAGGTGGTTGTATCAGATGGGGGTTGGTCTCTTTCTCCAGGCAGCAACTGACAGTACAAGAGGACACAGTCTTAAGCTGTGCCAAGGGAAATACTGGTTGGATATTAGGAAAAAGTTTTTTACTGAAAGACTGATAAAGTACTGGAATGGTCTGCCTGGGGAAGTGGTAGAGTCACCATACCTGGATGTGTTTAAAAAAATGATTGTATGTGGCGCACAGTGCCATGGTTTAGTTAAGGTGTTAGGACATGGATTGGACTCAATGATCTTAAAGGTCTGTTTCAACCTAGTCATTCTGTGATTCTATGATTTATTACAAACTTTTAGACGTGTTCTTAAAGGATGATGATTAATTTCACAACTGTCCCATACAAATCCTGATTTAGGGTTTCCTAGGACCATAACATAACTTACTGCAGCCCTTCTTGGCTGGGCCAGGCTGTGCTTACCTTGCACAAGGCCAGCTGTGGCCACGAAAAAAAGAACTTGTTGCCTTGTGCTCCCCTTCAGTGGGCCATTTGCCCTGCCCACAGCTTCAGTTTCCCCCTTCACCACCATCATCAAGGTCTGCAGGTCCAGCTGGTAAGGAGAACAAACCCTGTTCCAGTCCTCTTTCCCATCCTGAGGGGGGTTTTTTTGTTTGTTTGGGTTTTTGGTGGTGAGTTGTCTGGCTTTTTGGTTTTGTTTATTTGTCTGAGCTTCTTGTGATTATGGAGTGTTTTTTGTTGGGGTTTTTGTTCTTGATGTTTTGGGTGTTTTGGGGGTTGGGATTTTTTTGTTTCTTTTATTTTGGTTGGTTGGTTGGGGGATTTTTGTGGGTTTGTTTGTTTGGGGGGGTTGTGTAGGTTTTTTTGGTTGGTTGGTTTTTCTATGGTTTTGTTTGTTCATTTATTTGCTTTCGGATGTTGTTGTTATTGTTGGGGGATTTTTGTTTGGTTTGGTTATTTTTTTTTCCTAGTGGTCTCAGAAATAATTCACCATCATGAAAGGGCCAAATGACAAAGGTAACAATATTGGTATNTTTGGTTTGGTTGTTTTTTTTTCCTAGTGGTCTCAGAAATAATTCACCATCATGAAAGGGCCAAATGACAAAGGTAACAATATTGGTATGACAAGTGTATTTTGTGTCATTCGCAGGATGAGCAGTTACAGTTTGTGTGATATCTAGAACCACAGGGAGTTTTACTGCTTTTGTCAGCAGTTCAGATTTACACCAGTGCAACCCAGAGCCCAGCTTAGGCCTTTTGCTCCATCTTACGCCTTGGCAAATTAATTCTGAAGTGAACTGAAACAGTCTTAATGATACTTTATCACAGAGACAGGCCTTCTCTGTTAGCCACTTCTTCCCCTTTATGAGTGGATAATTCATATCAGGTTTTGTTTCTGCAGGACAGAACTAACATGCCTTGTTGAGATATGACTGAAATGCACTTAAAATTCTGTGACTGCCAGAAAGAGGGACTCAAAGGAAAGAAGCAAGACCTCTTTGCCACTCACTTGCAGGTTGCAAGCATTAGAAGATATCTCAGATAGAATGGATTTATGAACATGCTATTTTAATTTTCTGCCTTTGTGAGACTGGTGGCAAAGTGTTGTGAAGCTGCAATAAATGAGAATTCAGTCTGTCACTGGGAAAAAAAAACCAAAAAAAACCCCAAAAAACAAGCAACCAGAATAAAAGAACCACAGATGTGATGGAATTGTTATTAATAAACTGTTAAATATGCAAGCTAATTAGTTTTTCTAAGAGCTGTTAATTCATTCCAGGTTCAGTTTCTTCATTGTATAAAGCAAACAGCTGCAGGAGGTGAAAGTGAAGTTGTAGATGGATTTCATGTATCCAACAAGCTGAAGAAACAAAATCCTGAGGCATATCAGATCCTGTCCTCTACTGCTGTGGACTACGTTGATGTTGGGGTGGATTACTGTGATTTTGCTGTGCACTGTAAACAAAAGATTATAGAGTGAGTAGTTTCAACAACACCTGAAAAAAATCTGTCATCTGGTGAATTACATGTTGGTAAGAGGTCTGCTCCTGCCACCTTGTGGGAAACACTGGTTTAACTTCATCTGTAGTTCTTGGTCTGTTGGGTGGGATTTTTTGTTTGGTTGATTGGATCTTTAGTCTGTTTTTTGGGGAGGAATTTGTTCAGTGCTTTGTACCACTTACTTGATTTTGCCACATGCAGACAAGAAGTGGTGGTAATTAGAGTAACTCCTAGGCACAGGCACAGGTTAGCAACAGCCAAATCTGTTAGTAAATGCCAGCCAATGTACATATTTATCATGCCAATGAGAGGTCATAATTTGAAACATTTAGATTAAGAATTATATACTATCAAAAGATGAAATGCAAATGCTCATATTCTTTTTTAATTTAAAAATTTTATTATTTATTTTTAAATGTTTACAATTAAAAGAGTGCATAATACAGATTTTTGAGCAAATTAAGTATCTACACTTTCTCCTGATTATCCCTTTTTTTAGTTAGGCTTAATTAGCAAAATCCAATCCAATATCAATCTGAATTTTACTATAGAAACATACTGATATTCCAGCAGGAGAATTCAGTTATTTTTATATTCAGTTTAATCATCTTGAAATCTTCCAATAACAACA
Organism: Pycnonotus jocosus; assembly: GCA_013400435.1. NCBI lineage: Eukaryota > Metazoa > Chordata > Aves > Passeriformes > Pycnonotidae > Pycnonotus > Pycnonotus jocosus. Next base: position 6,424 of record VWYP01019247.1, read on the forward strand.
GAATACATTCTCTTTTTTTTTCCCCTTTCCTTTTTTTTCCTCTTTCTTTTGTTTTATAGCACGGATTCCAGAGGCCAAGTAATTCGCATCAATTATAATAATGCAACAAGAGACACAGTATTTGATATACCAGTAGAAAAAGTGAGGCCATTTTATGCAGCTTTAAAGGAATTTAATGATTTATTAAACAGTGCAGAACACAAGTTTACTTACAAGCTGAAACCAGGTCAGTAAGTTGCTTCTCCTCACAACCATTTTTCACATACTTCTCCTGACAGTCAAAATACTTAAACACTGCTAGCACTAGTACTGAGAGGAAGTTAGAGTCTTTCTATCATCTATTTTAGTTCATACTGCATTCTTATATTCATCTCATTGTCATGGTGTGTTCTTCCTGCCAGCCTGGCTAGCCCCAGCACACCAGCAACACAGATAGGTACAGCCCAGTCCTCGGAAGGACCTCGCTGATCCTGTGGATTCTTGGCCTCCCTTAGGACTCAAATGGTGATGGTGAAGAATGGAGGACTCCCGGAGGGGACAACAGCTAGGCTTTATTGGTTACCCACACAGGGGCTTCCTCACTCCTAGGGTGTCAGCCTCAGAGAGCCCTGAGGACCTGCGTAAAGCGTGTTTTATTGGGGGGAGGAGTAAAAGGTGGAGTTGGGGAAGGAACCAATCGAGGGAAAGTAGAGAGTGGCTCTCAACATAAAGGACAAGGAAGCTAACAAATCATAGGAGATAGGAGGGGATTTCCCTGAGCTCTGCCCAGTCACCTGATGCCTTCCCTGGAACCTTCTGGAGGCAGGGAGAGGTCTCAAAATGACAGGCAGGCCCTAGGGGCAGGGAATACAGGGACTGACAGGTGGGTCTGAGGGGAAAAACAACTTTGATGGATGGGTGAAACCATCCAAAGGGCGGGAAGACATGGAGGGCTGTAAGGAATGAACCATGAGGGTGTAACTGAGGTACAGAGAACTTTAAAATTACAACGAACTGAATATCAACATAGATTTAACAGAAAACATGCAGGAAAGCATCACCACACACCACCACATCTCATATATTTATTTTGCCATTGTTAAAGAAGAAAAGATGGCAGAGAATAGTCTTCCTATAGATTAGTCAAATGTATCTTTATACTAAATCCAAACCAGCATTTTATACTACATACTATATTGGAAATTGATGTATCAATAACACCATAGATGGGAAATACTATGTATGATATCATGTGCGGCCTTAATCTCTGTTCTTTCATTCCCAAGCATAAAAATTAAGATATTAATCTCTCACAAGATATTACAAAAATAAATTCATTGGTGTATCTTACTGCCTCATATTCTATGGTACTTGTGTCTAAAATGTCTGTGAGAAAATTAATCTCTCTCCATTGGAAATACGCAATAAAATAATGTGTAAGATCACATTAATGGAAAATCAAAGTGCCTTATATTAATTAGTGCCATCCATTTTGTTGATTAATGCATCAAAATGGTGGTAGAGGAAATGGGGACAAGATAAGAAAGACTGTGAGTTTATTTAATTCAACATTTACCATAATGGTGGGACACAAGGGAGAAAAATTAAATTAGTGTTCTAGCATTAATTATGTGATTTCCTAACTTTTAATGTCTTGACTTTTTTCTCATGAAATTCTCTTAACAGTATGTATGTGTATAGTACAAATAGTACTAGACTGATCAAATAAAAAGTATCCTAGTGGTTTTCACCCATTCTGTTTATTTTGCCTGTATGGATTTGCTGTAATTACCTTTCTTCTCAAGGCTTGATTTTCTCAGTGTGGACTCCTCTGTCACTCTGGTTTTTGACTTCTCATTATACAAGAAATGAGAGAGATGTCAAAAGGGAACTGGCCTCTCTGGTTGAGAAAGTTAAAATTACTCTGTTGTTGCTGTGTATCTCTAGCTGGGCTACTTAAAATTATTGCTCCCTAATGTTGATATTAATCTACTTCCATATTTTCTGAAAGAATCAACTGTAATATTCCAACTACTGATGGTTATGCAATCTCTTTATAGGAGACATAGTGACATTTGATAACTGGCGTGTGCTTCATGGTCGTCAAAGCTACCCATCATGTTCAGAAGTGACACGTCACCTGGAAGGTGCCTATGCAGACTGGGATGTAGTCATGTCAAGGCTCCGGCTCCTTAGGAAAAGCATCCTGAATAAGGATTGAGTTTTCTTCTAAATAGAATGAGCAAAACATAGATTATCTAACCTCAATGACAATAGCAATATTTAAAAAACAAATTTTCTTTTCAGAAACTAACATCACTTGATAAGGGCTTGCCGTAGAACCAGGGAAATGGCTTTAAATTGACAGAGGGTAGGTTTTGATTAGATATTAGGAAGACATTCTTTACTGTGAGGGTGGTGAGGTACTGCAGCAGGTTGCTCAGAGAAGCTATGGCTGCGCAGTCCCTGGAAGTGTTCAAGGGCAGGTTGGATGGGGCTTGGAGCAAACTGGAATAGTGAAAGGTATCCTTGCTTATGGCAGAGGGGGGTGGAATGAGATGGTCTTTAAGGCCCCTTTCAAACCAAACCATTCTATGAGTCTATCATAAATATATTTTTGATTTCTATAAGCTAAGAAATGTTTTGTTCATAACCTTTATCTGTGCCATATTGAATCTAGGAAATATATTGCTATGTCTGTAAGTTTATGTGTCTTTTTAAAATAAATGTGCCAAGTGGCTTGAAAGATTATTGCTTTACTGGACTGACTGGGCATCACAATGCTTTCCTCTACATATCTACTGGCCCTCCTTAGAAAGCTTGAAAGATAAAATGAAAAAAGTATTACTAACTTTGTTGTGAATGGCACCTTCCTCTGTTTTCAGAGAAGCATTCTTTATTGCATAAATCTTACCTAAATTTCACTATTAAAATAAAAAACCCCACTGCTGTGGTGTTATTTTTAAATACACACTTTTTTAGGTATGTATATCCCCCAGTACATGTTTTGACTATCACAGCCACAAATAATTTTTCTTACATTTCCAAGTCCATAAGCTCAGAAACTATAAACTTAACAAAGAATGCATAATATTAATGTTCCTCTGCATTAGGAAGATAAATCACTCTCATTGTAGGTGTCCAGACAGGGTCAGAAATTCTATCAGATGCTGTGTATAAACCTAAGATCTGTACAGCAGACTTTTGAGTAAAGTCAGGAAGAGGAATGTTGATGAGGCTTGGTGGCTAGAAACTACAAAGCAGAAGTGGCTATTGACTTTTCATGTGACAGAAATGTGGCAACTGAACCCAAATACATTTTTGTTACACCTCCAATAGATCTTTAGGATGTTTTTCTCTACTCTGGATTCTGAATAAAAATCACACTGTGTAGAAATTGCTGCAGCCAAAGTAGTGGAGTTCTTTCCTCATATTCAGACACCAAATGGAAAAAGAAAGAATTTCGAAGTACTTGTTTTCATACTTAAAAACATGTTCACTGAGTTTATTTTTCACTGTTCTTACAGCTGTAGAGTTAACAGGATGCCTCTCACCATGCTGTGAGCTGGACAATATAACCACTCTTCCACCCTCAAATCCCTCCGTTCAACTATGTATTTTCAAACTGTTCCTTCCAAGTTCCTTCTTAGTAGGGTAACACAATATAACTACAACTACAGAATTAAATAACCATAGAATTAAAGTAAGGCCAGGTTAGATGGAGTTTTGAGCAACCTGATTTAGTGGACAGTGTCCCTGCCCATGGCAGGGGGACTGGAACTAGGTGATCTTTAAGGTCCCTTCCAACCCAGACCACACTATGATTCTATGACCTAAAACCAGTTTGCAAACACTTGCCTAGCTTCTATGCATCATTTAACAACAGATAGCAACTGAATAAGCAGATAAAACTCAATTAGGCCTTTTTGTCATAGGGCAGTTTGAATCTAGTCCTCTTTATTAAATAGTGAAATGTTATTGTCAAAGTTATGACCTCATGAAATAGTCTAACAAAATTTGAGTTTAGGGGTAATGAAATCTCTCAGTGCCTCCTTTAATAATTAATTCCGGAAACAAGAGGAAAATATTTTTTTGTCTTTGCTATAGAAGAGAGAAATACTAAGGAAAGATTATTACCTATATTCATGTATTCCAGCAATGTTCTGCATTAATTGTGATATTTTCCATATAAAAATGGAGTGAATGTTGCAATTTATAACTATTAAGACATCTTGTGATTTATACCAGTCATTAATAGGGAAGAGATATTTTCCACTTGTAGTCTATACTTTTCTGAACACTTTCATTCAAATTTCTTTTTATTAAAAGCTGTTATGGAACTGATTGCTGGTTTGGGCTTGTATCTAATCTCACATGTAATATCTTGCACACAGATATGAAGTCATTGCTGTGAGTCACAAATATTTGTAAATATTATTAGAGCTGCATCCATTCACATTTGTTCTGTATACTTAACATATAGTTAAAATATGACTAAACCCATAGCTTTGAACAGAACGGAGTACAAATAATGGTAAAAATTGTTCATCAGTGGAAACATGTCCTGCACAAGTAAAAAAATCAAATTCCTGTAATGCCTCCATGAGCACAATATCCAGTTAAACTGGAAAAGGATCTGACTACCCACACAAACCGAACGCAGATCAAAACTTGTGCTTGTGCCTGAAAACCCTCTGCTGAACTTCTAGAATCCAGCTGCTATCTATATCAGAGATTTTAATTCTAAATTCCTTTGCCTAATACTTTAGTCATACTGGAAAAAGAGTATTTCTGCAACTATGTGCAAAGTAGATCTGATGACTATTGATACCTGCCAGGTTAAGTAATAGAGGAAGCCCCAAATGTTTGGTGGGTTTATGTTTGTTTTTTTTTTTCTTCCCCTTCTTTTCCAAAAACACACAAAAGATGACATTGTAAAGCTTGAAGATAGCTCTGGCTTCTGACGTAGCTGCAGTACAGATACATGGGTATCTGAGGTACCATGGGTACCTCAACCATCACAGACTAAAAGGCTCAACCTTCTTTGCCATCTTACAGCAGCAAGAAAAGAATCAGCTGGCAGTGTGTTTACAAGACAACACTGAAGAAGCTTTGGGGCTGTATGCAGAGGGTGGTAAAGGACAGGATTTCACTCAGCTGTTGTAATCCAGAAGTTCTAATGCTGTGTTAGCTTTGTGCTGTTCATGATGCATCAACTAACCAGGCTGTGGTCAGCAGCTGGCTGCATCCAGCATGGGTGGAGAAACAGGAAAAAATTACATACCCCTTTTACTATTTGCAAATGCCTTTTCTCTTTTGTTCTAGCTTTCTTCTCCCACTGCAGTTTGTAGCAATGGATATTGGATCCAATCCCAAAGCACTATTTTCAGGTATACTTTTTAAAATCTTATTTTATATTGCAGATTTCCAGCTATTGTTTAAAGCTTGCTGAAAGTAAGTAGCATCCTGGGCCGATCAGTACACTCACATGTCTGTGGATCACTTCAGCACAGGCTCCACTCTACTGCTGTTGAGCCACCTGCTGCATGTGCTAACTAATTTTGGCTGGTAAACCAGAGTCCAGAAACATCTCCAAATGCCCACTGTGGGAAGAAAATTGGACTAGCTGCCCAGCTTTGGAAGTTGGAATACATTAATACACACATACACACACACATATATATATGTCTAGATCTAAAATGGTTTTAGTGTATATACGTACACACAGAATCATGTTACCCAGAGGCATAAAGGACTGCTCCTCTTTCAAATTTGGGCTGTCTTGTCTGTGATAAGGTCGCACTTTGTAAATTCAAAGCAAATCAAATGCTGCCTTCCACTGCATGCCAAGTTTTGGCTGAAAAATATGTATTTATTCTGTACCGTATTTTTCTCTGTCACAGATCAAAGAATATACTTAGTAATCTTGTCTCAAATTCTCCTTAAGGCAAATGAGGTTTTACTTTAATCTACACCTTCATAAAGCCAGCTGTCAGGGCAAGTCCATAGTTGAAATTTTCATGTTGGAAATTTTCATTTTGGTAAAATCTAACACATTTCAGACACACATTTCAAACTTATAGCAAAACATTTCCCACCCTATTAAGCCAGTCCAGTAGGACAAAAAAGATGGTAAAGACTAAGATGCAGCAAGAAGACAAAAATCCCCTTTTAAAGTAAACAAAAAATACACCCCACACCAAAACAAAAACTAAAGGAAAATAAAGCACAACTTCTCATAAGAAACTTGTTTTTCTATGTGACATCTGATTCAAGTTGAAAAGGAAATGGTCAAAGATAGGGAATTAGCTACATCACTTCTTGAAAATAGCCATAGTATCAAAATTTATCTAAAATAAAGACAGGACAGCTACTTGGGGAATTCCTATTGCAACCAGTCTCATTATTGGACATGGAGTGAGATACCAGAGATGGAAGTGAGGGCATTTTCCAGGCACCCTTCCCACCCTAGTGCTGGAGCTGTGAGGTCCAAACTGTCAGCTTCTCCTGGGATCAGAAGAGAGGGAGAGCTGCATCGCCCTGTCACTTGTAACATCTGCTGCAGGATGATGCTGAGAAACAAGAAAAGCAACTGCAGTAGTTACTGTTTTCCATGACTATTTAAAAGGATCTTCAGCAGAGTCATGGCAATTCGGAGTGGCCCCAAGGCTCCTATGCATTGGTGTCAAGGGCATCTGGTAAACCAAAGGATTAGGGTTTTTTTGCTTTTGGGGTATCTGTAGGATATGAGCTGGCTTAGTAGGCAAAATATATTTAAAGTCAAAAGTTTTATTGTTACGAAGAATTGTCACGAAGAAGGAGCCAAGTTATCAAACGCCACCAATATGATTAGGTTTGACCTCAAAGTTTATTTGAATTATACCCTATAATTATGTGGTTACAGAGTAGAAGCAGGCACAGCTAAAACAATTGTGATTGGTTAAAAACTCACGTTCCAACACTTCAGGTGTTAGTTCATTGGCTAGCATGTCTTGGCAGTAAGTTCTTTATTGTTCAGTCTTATGGTCAGCATTCCTATCTTGAGCTTCTATGACAAGGTCCACCGAGTTGTTAAATACCTTCAGCTTGCACGGGGAAGCATCAGTGAGAAGGACCAATGAGTTATAACATTTGCTGTTTCATTGCTAATTCAAGGCAAGGTAGGAACAGCACAGGCCGCAGCACAGCACAGCAGAGCACACAGCACGCAGCAGGCACAGTGCAAAACCTCATACTGTCCCCTGATAGCAGGGATTGTTCAGTCCTTCAATCAAAATCCTGTGACCTCGCTCATAAAAATTCCTCTACAATTCCCCTTTTTCTTTTTTGAACAATCCATGCTTGATTCTCCATTGATTACAAAAGTGAGCAAGGTAAAGGGATTTATATTTTGGATGATTATCAGCCCTAATGCTACTAGGAATACCTAAAACAGCAAAGCAAGTAAATAAATGTCATTCTACTTGTCAGGTGGCTTCTCCAGATTGTGCAGTCACCCAAACATTTGGTTTTAGGTGTTCCACAGGCAAATCTACATTGCAAGAAGCAAGCAAATCTGCAGACATGAGTGTAACACTTGATTTTGCTCAATATCTTTCATGAGCTATTTTTGGCAAAAGACTTTCCCATATATTTCAAATTAGTCTAGGGACTAAATAACTGTGTTTAAAAAGGGTAATTTTACCTTATCCAATTGGGGGATACACTATTTCTGACTATATAACACAACAGAATGGAAAACACGCTTTTGCCAAAAAAAGCTCTACGAAACTACTGGCTCTCACAATTTTTACATTTTCATAAAACTCAATGTTCACAGTCCTTGCAGGCGGGACATAGCACGTCCAGTGTAAACTGTGGTCTTTGTGCTGCTCACATCTGTGTTCTTGCTGCTCTGCTCATGGAGTTATTATTGCATTCCTGTGCGTGATATGGTTCGACGTTCTTTTCTGGAATCCACTTTAGTTTAGCTTCAACATCAGGGGTTTCTTCTTGGGCTGTAGTTGCAGATTACTGCTGAAAGGACTAATAATTGGGGAATTAGAATCTATTAAGCAGTTAAAAAAATTAAAAACATACAATGCCTTTTATAAGTGTTCTTGAGGAGCCAGCTCCCCCTTTTTGTTTTTGAACTTTATAAGAAGACAATATATGTAGTAAAACAAGAAACTTAGAGTAATTAAGGATAAGTTAAATAATATATGTAATTAATAGCATGCATAAAAGTAGATAATTATCAATGTCTGTATAAAATATTGTGCTATCATCCAGGGTCTGCAACAGCTGAATCCTCACCTTAAATCAGTTAAAACTTGGATGAATCACCTCTGGATCATGATTCTCCAAGGTCATTTTGACACTGAGTCCAGCTGTCATGTTGACAAGATCCAATTGTTAAGTCAAAAGTGACT
>VWYP01019248.1:2483-43446 GCA_013400435.1 Pycnonotus jocosus
TGACATGAAACAAAATACTGTATTCACAGCTGTGGGAGTTCTTCTTGAGAGAAAAGTAGCATTGTTTTTGGACTGGCTCACAAATGTCAGATTTATGTACACAAGGTGGCAGTGCTTTGTTTGTGGATGATAGTAAGGGGTGGAATTAGATCTTGTAAAACCTTTTCCTTTATAAAATATATCTATACACATTATTTTACTGTTTCTATATTCTTATACCAAAAAAAAAGGGGGAAAACCTACATTAACATAAGTATAAATATATGCAGATACTGTATATTGGGTATGTTTACATCTATGTTATTATTTAGAAATATTAATGCATTAAAATATTTTTAAATACACTTCTGAAGTTCTAATATTTCTACCTTGAAATACTTACAGTACATACAATAACCTTTATCTGAAAAAAACATAGCATTAAAGAAGATAATAAAGACAGCAAACTGTGACATAACAATATCATTTTAGTCTAAATTATTCTTTGCTCAGAAGTTCACAGTTCAGAGGTTTTGGTGCTGCAGTGATCATAGCTGATTCAGTGATGTTACTAGAAATATGTAAATCTTTAAGAAAATACATAAACCCTCATCTAGAGGTCATTCAAATTAAATGTAAATACTCAATTAAAAAGTCTTTTCCTTCTTGTACCTTGCTGAGACAATGGGCTTGTAACTGTAGTGTACGGTGGAAAGGAATCTCTTTTAGCCAGGATTCATAATTTACAATGCAAAATGTAACTGGGAGCCAAGAAAAATACAGTAAGAATTTCATTAGGAAAAAGTCAGTCACATTTTGCACTATTTGCAACTTTCGAAGGTTCAGAAAATCTTGGGTTTTGAGATTCAAATATGTGAGCACCATATTTGTAAGAAACAAATACTTCAAAAACTTCTTCACGAAGTGTAGATAAAAAAATTAATTTGGTGGTGGCTGAAATAAGAATTAAAGGTATGGATACAAACGTGTTCTCTGGTTTTGTACCTGTGGTGGTCTCCATCTGACCACACTGGGCTCCTGCTGAACTGAGGAATTATTGATTGGTGACATGTGTTAACTGATTGATGTAATCACAGGAAAGGATGGCATATTGGTTTTCTGTGATCTGTTATTTTTGCTTACCGCTCCTCCTAGCATAGAAACATTATTTTACACTGATTTAGTCTCCCTGCTGTCCCAAATTTCATCACAGAGAAGGTAAATTTTATTCAGTTGATTAGTGGGGATGAACTTAATTTGAAGATGCTCACACCTTGTTTCATCATCATGAACAAAATCATGTCTTGAGGTGCCTAGGGTGCAGTTAATAATTCAACCAGAGCCACACAAACAAGTCAAACAGGAAGTGAGAATCACATTAAAGCCAATGGAGAATTTGAGGTGTATGAGCTCTGCTTACTGATACTTCCCTTGGTCTTACTGTGACAGAAATAAGCTGAACTACTGTCATCATTTTCTAAGAAAAAAGCAGTAGAGATAGCAAGCAGAAGTTTAGTCACATGAATACTTCATTCAGATAGCAGGAGGAAGTAGTAAGTGAACTCTTCTAGATCCAGGATTAAACTCAAAGTTGCTAAAATCAGCAAAGACATTAGGATTCCACTTGTTAATGAAGTGCCATAACTGAGAACTTCATGCAGTTGTGTAACAACTAGCTAGAGTGGGACTATGAAGAGTCTTGCTCTGCTTTTTGGGGCACAGTTTGATAGTTGTTTGTTTTAGAGGAAACTGGTACATACCTCCAGGCAGTTAAATAATGTTAATTCATTCCATTCATGGCCTCAGGCAAAAGATTTAGCCTGCCATAGCACTTCTTATATGTTTCCTGCTATGTCAAAGATGAATGTTAAGTAAAACACATCTCCATAAGCACATTAGGATGCTAGCTGGTACAGGAAATATTTTAAGATTTTGTCAACCCTTTCAAGTCACTAGTAGTGAAGGTGATTAATCCTGTCAATGAGGTAGTTTGAAGGCCGGGTAATGTTTGAGGCCATTACCTAGAGAATCTGTATGTGGAATTACAGATTTCAAACTACTTGCCATGGCAAATAATTTTGCATTTATGTTTTGTGGAGAAATGTTATATTTTTCTTTCCATGTGGGATGTTACTCTTTCTCAACTAGAGACATCCTGTGTACTTCTGCTGAAAGTATTTGACAAAAAATTAAGTTGGAGCAACAGGAAAAACTTACTTTCAATCTGATATTAATGCATTGCTTGCGCTTTGGAAATCGCTTTGGCTGACTATTTACCTCCTAGTGGAATTCCAATCTTGCAATTAAAAAACAAGTTTTCAGTCCTCCTGTGGATGTTGGTAACCAAAGACAAATAGAAACTGAAATTGACCTTGCCTATCTGAGGTACAGACAAGTTAGTAAGAATATAAAGAAGGATTTTATCTAGATGAAAATTTGAATCAAAATGTTACGTGACTGTGTCTAGGAATGAGTTACAAACTCCTTCATGTGTTCTGCCAACAATTCAGGAAACACATAGATCTCCTATGTGAACCTTGAAAACTAGTAATTTAATCAGAATTAAGAGAGTGAGAACATAATCTTTTTTAATCGTCATTGTCACTACAGCCTGTGAATATCTTAGCATAATATAGTGGATAGTAAAGTAAAGTTTACTATAGTGCATAGTAAAGAAAAGAAGGTGTCCTTTAAATACAGATTTTGTTACTAAATTCTGAATGGACTTCAGAGTCTTCTTTTTTTTTTTTTTTTTCTAATTTGCTGCCATCCCAGTAAATGTGATGGTAGCAAGAGAAATTCTGAACACAGTGGATGTCAGAACAACGTTGTAAATAGTATCTATTTGCACACAGTGGACATGTTTGCTCCAGCTGACCACCAGCATGCTCTGCTGTCTGCTCTGCTTACCTGTCTAAAAAAGTGCAAAGCAAACTTATGTATTAGTATACTATTTCTGCTGTGATTTCTGAAAGTTGCACATATGGAGAATATTCCTCCCCGCCCCTGTTTCTGTCAAACACGCACACTAGTTACTTTGCTTTTCCCTTAACTTCCTTGGTGAGTGGGGAAATATGCCTGTATAAAATTACTTTTATACAGAAATTACTTCTTGCACAGAGGGGCTGGCAATTCCAACTCTGTTTGACCTGGTTCAAGTGACTGCCAAATTTTAGAGCTAATATTAATAGGGTAACACTGTCTTTTCTTTGGAAAGCTTGAACTATCAGTAAAGTTTAGTACTTCAATGCAATATACTATTACAGTGGGAAAGTAAGGAAAGGTAGATCTGCAGTTAGGTGATTTCATAGATTTTTATATGTAATTTATTAATGATGGTCTGCTAGAAATAATCTATGAAGTGATAGTTATGTATAATGATTTATGAATACGTCAAGGAATTCTTGCCTGAATGCTTCAGAGGGGCAAAAATACAACACATGGAAATTTCCTTAGGTTTTTTAATTTAATTAGCTGCATAATTTCTCATGGGTTAGACAGTTAAACTTTTGTGGATATAGCTGGATTAGTTTAAGAAATCATTTGATGCTGTTTGTGGTTGTCCTTCAGCAGAACACAATAATCACTGTCATAGCTGAGATGCCATGAAGGAATCACATGACTATTTCTGTTCTGTTTCAATGCAAAATTAGTTGAGGCTTGCTGGGAAGACATCTAAACTTAGGCTGTCATGCTTTAAAATATTCACATCAATGAACTGAGCACTCAACTAGAAGATGATATTGTATCATTGAGTTTGTTAAACACTTCTGAAAAATTAGAAAGAAAAAAATTACAAATTCCTAAAATTTCAGTCAAAATCCTTCTACTTTTTCTTAAGTGGGGGTTTTTTCTATTGTTTTGGGTGGCAATTTATTACTCTTTAACAACTTGGTAGTGTTTGGGGTAGCCAGTGAGACAACACCAAGATGTAAGTGCAAGCAGGTAACAGTAAGTCACATTTCTTTTACAAAACTAAAAGCTATGCTATGATACAACAACTGAATAATTACTAGCCCTCTGAATTCCTAACAAAATCAGAAGCATTTCAACAAGACTCAGGGGGCCCTAAGACAGGACAGAATGAAAAAAGTTGCTTCGCTTATTTCTGAATGTGTTTATAACTGCTCAGTTATGAAATTTCCAGCTATTGCAAACTGCCATGTTTTCTAACTTCAGTTTGAAAGGACACAATGTATCCTAATATTCCTTCTAGAGAGATTATTTTCCAGTAAGATTGCATGAAAACTTTCCCTTTTAAGTGCTTTCAGAATTGAATAACATTAGGTGAAGTTTGTGCATTATTAGGGGGTATTAAAATCTGCATTTAGAGACTATAATTGGCAATCTATTAAGATCATGATACATAGACATAATGCTCTTCCAGCTTCCAATAAATATATTTGCAAGTATATTCTCTGAGTTAAAAGGAGGCAATTTTGCTTCATACAAATTATACAGAGCATCATCAAGCTTGTTTTCTGTTGCTTTTCCCAGTGTACCAGTAACAGAAGCACTAACCAGACAGCCACATGGAAAGAAATTCATTATCATATTGTGAAGAGCTTCTGAAATTTGCCTTTAAGTTGATTGGTTTTTGGTCTTACATGTGTCTGTTTGTTTGTTTGTTTGTTTATATTGAAGACATTGCCATCTCAGTGCATTATTTCCAAGTTAAAGTGAAGTTCTAAGAACCTTGGCATTCTTATCAAAATTTAGACAGTATTTCATGGCAAGTCAAGAGTTGTATAATTTTAGCAGGCATGAAGATTTTTTTCTATGCTGAAATTTGTATGCTAAAATATTTCCAGTAAAGTATTATGTATGAAATATTCCAAATTTCTCATACAAGCTTTGCTGTGATGCTACTCTTTGGGTGAGATCTGAGAACTGCAGAACTCAGTTATTGCTCACATTCTGTAATCTCTCTTCTTTACAGCATTTGTCAAAAAATGCATTGAGCTTGATTTTCTTTCATCAGTTTTGCTAACTTCAGCAGAATTAAATGAATGTAACAGATCTACCAACTTGCTCTTCTTCTTAAAGTATAAAGAGAATGGACCCCGAATCAATTCCAAAGATACATGAATTATGATGAGTAGTAGATTTTATTTTTTTTCTCTGATTATCTTGGCTCTTCTGCCACTCTATCGTTGCTTTATATAAGGAGAAATTCACTACACACTTGAATGTCCTTCAGCAGAAGAGGAGAAATATCAGATGTGATGATAAAACTATTCTGCAGAGAACTTCCTGATTTCCTGTAAAAGACTTCATTTCTTCTACTGTCTAATGGAAGAAGCTACCCATGTAAACCTTGTTCATCTCGTAAAAATTTAGATCATAGCTCTTAGTAATACTGCTGTTCCCATTAATAGAATTGAGAATATTTATCAAACTTTTGTAGGGACTTAATGTTTTCCCAGAACTTAGCCTTTGCAATATTTTAATCATCTGTTTACAACTCAGTAAAAAAAAGTTTTGTGGAATATTTCCATTTATTTCCATTTTGGAAAGGAGAAACTGAGGCAGAGGTTTTACTGTTTTCTTAAAGTTGGCAGGAGAGACCATTGGTGAAATCCATCCTCAGTCCCCATGACTCATTGACCATTATCTGCAGTGTCATTTCAGGAAAACGCAGTCTTTAAAGCTGTATATTAATTAATAGCTGGTAGGTTGTGGGTTCTTTTTTTAATTAGGAAAAAAGTCAGAGATACAAAGGGGTTTGAAAGGGTAAATCTCAATAGGTAAGATCACCTGCCTATGTGCAAAGTTTAGTGAAGTGTATGTCAGCCTCTGTGGTATGAAAATAAAGCAGTGAAAGTGGTGAAATATTCTCTCATATGTGTGTTCTCCTGGTTGAGATCAAGAAGTACAGAGCTGTATAAACACATATTTTATTTTCAAAATACCAGGTGAAGTTTTGTAGCAATGTGCAGCTGGTCTGCAGCTGCATGAAATGAATCTGATCATAACAGATCCAATTCAGCTAACCTGGCTTGTTTTAGAAGTCACTAGGGGAACAAAGACCTCAGCCAGTCATATCCAAGCCCTGGATGCAGGCACATTACTTGCCAGGGATCTGAGTGGTACAGAGATTCCCAACCAATTGGTTTTCCAAGCCCAGGAAATTCAAACTCACTATAAAAGGAAGCTCAGGTTGGTAAATCATGCAGTTTCCTGGGGATTCTTGAGGTGTTCTGTGTCGTGTGTCTATCTCCAACCTACGACCGTCATGTAACAAAGTTCTTTTCATTATTATGCAAGGATTTTAAAGTTTATCCAAGCATTCTAAAATCACACTTCAAAGAATGTTTATGGGAAGTTAGAGCATGGCAGTACAGTTACCATTTCTTACTTTTGCTATTAAACTTGGAAAGGTTTTTTTTGGGAAAGAAAAAGACTTATTTTTACAAGAGTAAAAATATACTCTCTATATACTAAGTCTTAGTGAAATAGCACAAGACTACTTAAAAAAAAAAATCTATCAAAACTGGGGCCACTGTAACTCTAGGAAATGTCTTGAGGCCTGAAGCATGTAAATGTAATCTCTAAAACCTGAGGAAAAATGAAATCTACTGCTGCTCAAAGCCCAGTCTCCTCATGCATGAAATGGTGCAACTGAACTGGTGTATGCCCTTGTGTGATTTGTACTGAGAGGGAGAATTATAGGAATACTTCAAGGTTTTCTTCTTTGGACTGTTTCTTCCCCTTCACACTTCTCTGAATTTGCAGCATATGTGGTGGTCTGTCTCTGAACTTCACTCTGTATGCAGCATCATTACTAAATTATTTCAACTAAAGATTCAGCCATAACACACATTCAGAGTCTGGATGTCACTCCACCCTCTCAGTACACTGCTGTGACAGTAGGACCTCAAGGATCTTGTGTGAATTTACAAGGATTTGCTTATTTGTACAGAAATAGAACCTACAATCTGCAAACTCCCAATCTTGTCTGTAGCTACTGTGCAGTCATTATTTTCTAAATCTGCACATTTTTGCATTTAACAGATAATGTTATGGCATTATGCAGATAAGTTATGGCAAAATTTGCTTTACACGTGTCTTAGGGAAAAGGCACCGTGACCTTCACTGTGTAAGGAAATAATATCTATGTAAGCAATTTTTCTACACAAGCACACTAATCATAAAATTGTAGAATGGCTTGGGTTGGAAGTGGCCTTGAAAATAATTTCGTTCCAATGTCCCTGCGATGGACAGATACACTTTTCACTAGACCAGTTTTCTCAGAGCTCCATCCAGTTTGGCCTTGAACACTTCTGGGGATGGGGTATCCACAGGTCTTCTGGCCAACCCCTTCCAGTGCCTCACTATTCTCACAGTAAAGAATTTCTTCCTAATATCTAAACTAAACCTATTTTCTGTCAGAAGCCATGCCCCCTTGTCCTAACTCCCTCTGTATGTTCTTGTAAATAGTCCCTTTCCATCTTTCTTATGAGATTCCTTCAAGTACTGGAAAGCTGCAGTTAGGTCACCCTAAAGCCTTCTTTTCTCCAGGCTGTGCAATCACAATTCTTTGAGCCTTTCCCCATTGGTGAGGTGCTCCCTCCCTCTGATCACCTCNGCTTGAGCTTGTCCTGGGCCCTCTGGATGGCATCCTGTCCCTCAGGAGTGTCACTGCACCACTCAGCCTGGTGTCATCTGCAGATTTGCAAAGGGGGCACTTGATCCCTTCATCTGTGTCACTAATGAAGATATAAAATAACACTGATCCCAATATGGACCCCTGAAAGATGTCACTTCTCACTGATGGCCTTTGAGGCTCCGAACCATTGACCACTGTAGCAGAGTAATTCAACAGTATCATGTCAGGAATGAAAATAATTTTTTCCAGTATTTTAGTGGGAAAGCACCACTGAAACAGTTCAGGAAGGAAGCTGGTATTTGTTTTCATAATACAGAACAATGTTTGCTAAGGAATATGCATGGGCTTGCTGGTAGTGAACATTTCCTTATTTTTCCTTGTGACAGTAGATGGGTTGCCACAACAGACAAAGGAAGCTATGTTTGAAGTGATGAATCAGATAGGCCTTTTAATTTCGATCTGAATTCCAAAATATTTGAGAGATCTTTAAAAAAAGTAAGAGATACCATTTAGTTGTTTACCATGCTTAAGCATGACTATCTGGCAAATCAGATTTCTGAGGGGTTCAGGGTAAGATTATTTTTCCTAGTTGTTTATTTCTCTTAAATTTGTTATAGTATCTAGTTCCTCCAAGCCAGAAAGGAACTGCAGGCCACGTGGAATACTACTACCTGTAAAAATCAGATAGTGGAATTAAACAATTTTCTAAATTTCTCCTTTCTTGGTTTAATTGCTTGCTGGATTTACATTCAGTTGGGGTAACAGGAGGCATTTAATTTTAGATAAGAGTACTAATAAATATTTGCAAATAGATATTAATTGCTGAAAGACAGGGCATAATAGCTTAAGCAAAGAGCTGATTCATTTATCTGTGTAGCTGTCTGATTAGAGCTTGCATGCATCTGACTAGCTCAGAGCACAAGCAGACACTGTGGGACTTGGCTGCCCTCACCTCGGTTATTTATAAGTACCAGCATGAAAAAAAATCTTACTGTTTTCCTGTGCTGTAAGTGGCAAAACTGTTTGGCAAACCTAATTTTAAATTGCATTGATTTTTCTAAAGAATACCTCCCTGCTAATCACAACTGAATGACTGCTCTAAGATAATTGCTGTTAACTTGTATAACTAGTGACACTTTGCATATTAGTTTCAGACAAAAAGTGCTTTTCAAATTCTGTTTGTGCTTTTGATAACAACTCTTTATATAGTTTTGCTGTCTCTGTGGTTAATATTGTTTCTTTTAGATGCAGTTTATGGTCTTGAAATTAAAAATCATGTTAAAATGTATATTTTGAATGTGATTCAAAAACGGGAGTAACAATTTTGTGCAAGGGTAACTGAAAAACAAGTGAAAATCATACTTCTTATTAGTATAAATGATTAGAAAGCAAATACATTGGAGGAGATCTATCATTCATAATGCCAATAAAATAATCAATGAAAGATAATCCTGAATCAAGAATGTGTATCCATCAGGTTATTAATTTCATCATTTATTGTTATGAGGTTTTACAAGGGTTTATAGATCTATCAGTAAGATTTTAGTATTTTCATTGTTTCAGGCTTTAAATTATTCTTTCCTAGTGCAGTGGACCTCAGATTACATCAGTTTCTTAACACTGTATGTGCTTCTGTGGTCAAAGGTTTAGTTTTGTTACAGGAGAGATTGAGTATTATATTGCATTACTGCCTGCCATTGGAATATTTAAGTCATCAAAAACAATGGCTTTGAGTGTTATTTCATGTGCAGCTATTTTTTTTCTGCCTGAATTTAACACTTGAAATGCTAATTTTTGAGTAGCACCATATATTTCTTCATGAGAGGTTTATGGTTTCCGTGGTATATTTAGTGTTCTTGTTCTTTCCAAGCTCCTCTTTCTTCCCAGTAGCTCTGTTGGTTATGATTTGAGGGACAGCGAGGTGTTCGCTTGCCCACTTAGAGACAAATATAGTCAAATACCAGAGAAGACTTGCAAACAGTCTGATGGTCATAGTCTGATGTTAATTTTGAACCTTACCAAGGTGGTATGTTAATGTTTGAGGGGTTTTATGCCTTTTTGGTGGGTGAAGCTCACTCATTCCCTCAAATTGTACACTTGTAACCAATACATGGAGATTCCAATTAGCTCTGCTCAGGGCTGGAGTCTCAGACTGTAACAAGGTCTCCCAGGACCACTTACACCACAAATACTGTACTCATATTTCCTCATTAGCTCCTTTCTGTTGCCACAAATACAATTTTCCAATGTTTTCAGATGTAGATCAGAAATATAATAGCTCTGTGTTTGTATACACATACACACATATGTATGAAATACATATACACACACACATATATTCATACAAATATATATAAATATAATTATTTTGCATAACTTAAGGATCTGTTTTATCTTTTCATACAGATAGAAGCTTGCAGTTTACTTTGTTAACATTAAGCTTTCATTCAGGTCAAAGAATACAGGGATCAATTGGCTAAGAGAAGAAAAATTACAGGGTTTCAGATTACTTATTTTTTTCTAGTTTGTTAGAGTTTATTATTACTTTTAAGCTCTTAAGTTTTGTGAAGTCATAAACCTTGATTCTGAGAAATCATTGCACCTATTTATATGTGTGAAGTTATCAAGAATATGAGCCTAAATTTGAAGGTGCCAGTGGACATATCTGAAACATAGTTATGCAGTTTTGTGCAGTTCTGTGACTTTTGAAGAGACATGTTGGCAGAGAAGCTTTATACCAGTAATTCCTTGTAGACCTAAGTAATTTCTTGTTTCTACAGACCAGGTGGGAAGAGCAGTATTCACAAGTACGTGTTAGTGGATAAATTTCTGTAGTTTCTGTAACCTAGATGGAGAGGTTTCTCCTAATAGCGATTGCTGAAAGTTGAGCAACATATTAATTATGTTGTTTTCACCTTGAGTTTTTTTGGTTTTTGAAATAGAAAGACATCTTAAGAAATTGTAACTATAAGAGGCAATCTTAGGTTTATTAGTCTCTAAATGTCATGAATTTTGGGAAGTTTTCAGTGTGGATATGTTCAACATCACAGTGCTCAGTTATCTTACATTTCCGGTTATCTTACAGACTTCTGTGGTCTTGTAACTCTATTTTGAATTAATAGTATGTTGGTACATTTCCAGTTATATTCTTGATATCATAATATTGTTTGAATGGCTGGTTTATGTCAAACCAGTTTGTGCTTTTTTGCCTTTTTCTTGCTCCTGATTGCACTGTAAATTCCACAGGATGTGATATCAGTTTCTTACTTCTAGAATCAAATGCAATAAAATTGAATTGCCTAACAATCTATCAGAGAACAGTATTCATAAAATATTGAGTAGATCTAGGGAAAGCTTGGTATAAGCATTTATTGGATAATATTTTCAGGCTTAATAAGTAAACAGTGTCTTCCTAAATTTTTTCTTGTTCTCTGTTTTGATATTTTAATGTGTTACATAGTTCTAAATGATACTCATTTGCAAAGTAGGAAGTGAAAATATTTTAACTTTGGCCAGCTCTGATCTAGACATTTGTATTAGCAAAGCTCTAACTGTAGTTTTATTTCTTTATTCCTTGGCTCATTTTTGGTTAATAAGTTCTTTTGAGTGTAAATTTTTTATTTTTAGATACATTTAGTACAGCTGATAAAAGCCTACTCAGTAACATTGGGTCAACAGATCTAAGAAATTCAGCCTTGGCACAGAGCTGTTGCCACCATGTCCATGTTGGATCCCTGACAGAGAGGAGTTAGTCCCCAAATTTTATGGGGCTCAGTTTTCTGGTGTGCTCTCTTTTCATATTTGCCACAGCTTTAAATAATAACTTTTCTTCATTTATTTACCAGTATAATCCTGTGTTGTTTCTTTTTTAGGTTATGCTTCTTTGTTGTCTAATTCAGCAACATCATAAATATAAATACTTCCAAAGATAGATATGACAATAATCTGACATCATTTTGATGGATTATTGCAACAGAATTAAGATGATCCTTGGTTTCTAGAAAAGGTTAATTTGATTTTTTTCTTTTAACCTTTTTCTTTGCTGTCATGTTTAACAAAGATTAAAAGGTAAAAGCAATAAATACACAACTACTCTTATTTTTCCTTACGTTGTAAAGAAGTCAGTTGTTACAAGCAATTATGTATTGTGTGATAATCTACAGAGCAGAGGTAAATGAGGCCATATAAAGTGTTTCTTCTGTCTCTGCAGGTTGATTTACATGAGGATACTGTATAGAAAGGGTAATAGAAATTAAAACTGGAATTAGATTGACTTATGCAATGTATAGAAAGCACACAAATGCACATAAATTCAATTAAATATTTTAGCTATATGTAATTTTTTTTTCTCCCAACTAGATGTGCCATTACCTCATTCTTTTAGATGTTAGATGGTTTTCCTATTTTCAAAAAAAATGGAAAGAAATGAGGCAGTCAAAGACTCAAACCCTTTTTTCTTTTTATATTTTGGGTTTTTTCTTCCTTGTTTAATGAATATAGCTGAAGAATGTGAAGGTTTTCTTTTCCAAGTAGGAGAAAGTGAAGACTATTTCATTTAGACTCCAAGGTGTCACTTGAGAATAGGACTGGAGTCACTCAAGTCACTTTAAAAAACTTTAACCCTTAGAGCTAGCAGCAGCTGGAAGGATTAAAGGATACATTTATAAGGGTCACACAGTCAAGTGCTTTTGCATTTGTGCAAATAATACAACTGACTGATAGAAAAGGTGTGCAACTGAAGTTGTAGAGAAAATTAGTTAGTCTTCTATGGCATCCTGACTTCCATGTGGTGGTATTTTTAGATACTGATTGCTATACTTCATTTTTCTTTGATTAGTTGTCTCTCAGTGAGTAAGAATTAGCAAAAATAATTTGAAAACCTTTAGAGCCATTACATACGATTTGCAAAGTATTTTTTTAGGTTCGGAAATTTTATCCAAGGATAAGAACTGTTTCGTAATATGATTGCTCTCCTAAATGATACATATGATAATGAGGGCTTTGTTTAACCTCAGTGTCCATTGACTCTTCAGTTATATCTTATTTGCTGAAATGCCTGATGAAAGCAGTACTAAAAAATACATGATAATGATTTTATTTTTATTCATATTACCACAATTAGCAATAAAATCTCGTTATTAGGAAGTATTTTTCTAGAATAAATAATATAAGTATTTTCTCATGGTTTAGTTATCTGAATAAACCAGTTAACAAAGATGAGTATGTTCTTTAAAATCGTGTCTGACAGGAACAGAAGAATATGTATATCGAGTGTATTTAGTGCTCTAAATACTTACCTTATTTTAGGAAAGTGTGTAGTTCTGAGGTTTCCTTATACTAAAAAACATAGTCCTGATGTAAAGATTTATTTCTTTTCTTTGTGTATTCATGAGGTAAGGTAACCTTTACCTAATGATAAGAATTGCAAAAAAATTCTAAATATCAGACTTTCAGTTTTCCAGGGTCAAATATTTATAATAGTGTTAAAGGAACTGTGATTAAGGTACTCTGTCAGAGGTATGCTGTTTATTAGTAGTAGTAGTGAATTTTCATTGTACATTTTAGAAGGAAGCAGGGAGAGGACAAATAGGTATAAGGAGCTATTGCCTTATTGTAAGCTGTAAGAATTAGGTGGTTGCTTTTAAAATCTAAAATTGCCAGCATGAAGAGTTAAATCAGAGTTAAATCAGATTAGGAGATAATCTATTGGAGGTGGTAAGTGAAAGAAAAAGGTTCCTGAGGATTTAGGTGTATTTTTCAAAAGCATAAGAAGTTCAGCAATACTTGTTTTCTTAGAAATTCGTAAGTAATTTAATTTTGTGTTCTGTTCAAGGGTTGAGTTAAGTGTCAGAGTAAGTGACTGGGGCATTGACCTGAAAATTAAAGTCAAGCATATTGGGTCAGAAGAAATTTTTACAATTCATGCAATAAAATACACTTTAAAAAAATTATCTATGTAGAAAATAGCACAATGCTAGCACATGCTAGCTGACGTAATGCACAACCGATCTACATTAATAGGATTGAAAGTGTATTTTATGATCCTGTGATTTCTGAGTGAGATATTATAAACAACGCAGTTGGAAACATAACATTGTAATATAGGCTTGGTCACAAGTACCTAATAAGCTCCTATTTAATTTCATTAATTAATTCTTAATAATTTTCTTACAAAAATCCAACAGCAAGAATAATGTAAAAACCCCTATGTTTCGTTTCATATTCATCAGAGTTATGATAAGGCAAGTGAACGAGCTGTTTTCTTGTTTGTACAAGCTTCTCTAGCAATCTGTTGGAACACCATGATCGTGTAACGTTTCATGACCTGATGAATGCTGACTCATTCAGTAATCACTGAAGAAATACAAACATGAATTTAAAATTACATTTTCTTATATTTTGTCCTCATTACAGTGCCTTTATAATTCTTCCCTAGAAGGAAGCTGTCAAAGCTTAAAATTTGCAACAGAAACTTTCCAAAGTAATAAAGAAATGGAAATTCACATTTGTGTAATTTTCCAAAGTGCTTGTCTGTATACATTTCAAGCAACTCACATATTCAGAGAGCGAGGGGAATATCCATATAAAGGCATTCAGTTTTAAATAATATTATTCTGTAGTGTAAACATGTAGCCGTATTCATTTTCAGTGAAATGTGTGGAGCCATTTGCAAAATGAAGGAATTGAGATACAGTACTTTTTTCCTGTGAATTGTACTCTTGATATTTAGAAGTGATTTACTGTCTTATAACAGTAATTTTACTCTGTCTTCCAGATGTGTGGAGGTGATTGCCAGAGAAGGACGGAACCTGAAAGAACTGTATTTAGTATCCTGTAAGATCACAGACTATGGTATGTAATATACTTATGTCTGTATTTTTTGTGAAGATTGAACTGGAGTTCACATGGACTGTTATTGAAAGTGTTGGAAATGTAGAGATAAAAATTTTCAAAGCCTTCATCCATAAAAATAAGAAATTTATAAAAAGTGTTTGAGTTGCTTAAAAATATCTGTGGTTGGAAGTTCAAAGTCAGTGTATATATTTGCTGCAAAGTATCCTCATAGAATTGGCAGTTACTGGGCAGACTGGGTAGGGTCCACCTTTGAATAGTCCTGGAGACCAGGAGAACATTTGAGAGAAAATCAAAATATGTATGTGTTTCTAGATGCTGTAAAAGCATAACTAAGCAGGCAGAAATGTTGTAGGCCATAAAATTTGGATGAGGTTGATGATCCTTTAAAATTGCTGTTACGGTAAAATTGAGGGGAGCATCTTAGCAGTTAAATGTCTCTTCTGATAGGCCACATAAAAAGACAGATTTTTTATTTAGAATAGGAAAACTTCTAGTGCTTGTTTGGGAAGTCTGTTTTGTTTTTTCAAATAGGATACCTTAAATAAGACACTCATTTTTTCCATGAGGCCAGATTCTCAAATATCTGTCTCCCACCTACATACCAAAATTTCAGTAGGTATTACAAACTGTGTATTTGAGATGCTCATGTCAGACTTGCTGATTATTTTGTTTCTGATATTATTTTTTTAACTTTATACTCCCTAGATTTTAAAAAATAATTACTATATCAAAGTGGTAAATTACCATTCCAATGGTCACAAACTCATTCTTCTATTTTCCCTTTCAAATTCTGCACTTCACTGGGGTTTGTTTTGAGCATTCAGCGTTATGTTGTTCTGCAGAGCTCTACTCACCTTATATTCACAGTATTGGAACATGAGGCCACCATGCAGCTGTTGCAGCTGCAGAGCTTGGAGCATGGCAGAGGAAAGGGAACAGGGGCCTTTACTGCCCATTCTCCTGGTCTGCTGTTGTTTGTACTTCCTTGGGCAGAACAGATGTTTTCAGAGTTGAAAATTGATTTTCTAAGCTCAAAACCAATTGTCCAAGATGAATTTCTGAATTTGTGAAATGTCTTGTGGAAGTTCAGGGAGTAGAACATAAGGTGATAATAATGATGGTGCTTCTTGTCACTGCTGGAGGGTGAGAGGTGCAGGACGGGGTCAGAAGGCAGACTTGTCCCTTCTGTCTATGTACTGCAGATCTACGGGCCCTACTCTTGTCCCTTCTGACTCTGACAACCCATGTGGAAAGAGTTATCGTGGGCATAATGGAATTCATGTCTTGAGGATCAATAATCTCTCAAACTGATTTCACTCTTCATTCACTGCAGTTACTCAGAGGAAAACATGATTTTTCCCCAAAGTAGGGAAACAACTGAAAAACTGAAGCAAAGAAACCTAAGATAGAGAAAAGAGAAAACCTTGCTTATGAAAGAATAAATAGAGAGAAAAGGAAGTATGCATAGCTGGAAGTTAGGAAGCATGTTTCAGAGAATTAATGAGTGGAGAATAAACGTAGCATTTGGCTGATTAGCTCTATCCAACCTCAGCCTCTCTTCTATATACTAAGTCCCATCTGTCACTATCTTGTTGTGATCTGCAGTCATTTGGCATCATTGCACTCAGTTACTGGGACTTTGAGAATATTTTCTGTTGATAGGGTTGCTACTATGCTTTACTATTCACTTAAAAATTGAACTGTTTTTGCTGTTAAGGATCCAGTCAAATATCTGATATACTGATTTTTGATACGTTATTGACTAATTGATCAGCATTATAATCTTCAACATGTCTCAGCATGCCAACCTGACAAATAAATTCTGCTTTTAATATCTGAGCTGAAAATGCAAAACAAACTGTAACAAAGTAGGATTAATAAGCATAATTTATGGTTTCTAAGGAAGTTGAGATTTTGCCTTAGATTAAAAATGTGAGAGCAAGTGAATGTTAATTAGGTTAACAAGAGTGTTGCAGGGTTGAGCCAGGCATCACCCTTTTCTCATTTATTTTCTGGCGATTCAGTTGAAGACTTTCTTGCATTTGCTTTTGTTGCTGGTAACTTAAAAAGTGAGCCCCTTGCAGTGCCAAACCTTTTATCAAAGGATCTTTCTCTCTTCTCAAGGGGAGAAGGGCAGCTGCAGTTCCTCACAGGCTTTTGAAGCCCTCCTGTCCTCAGTAGAGGAAATCAGCTGAGGAGCACCTGCCTGACTTCAAGGAACCTTTTAGGTTCCTTTTAGGTGATGTCACATGGTGTTGCAAAACTTAAAAACTTTGCACATGCAGTGCACACATGCAGTTGATGAGGCTCCACCGAGGAGTGTCTGGGGCTCTGTGACTGGATGGGAGCACACAGTCCTGTGCAACTGTGCTCTGGTTTTGATAATCCTGTGGGTGAAACACAGAGCTGTCCTTGCTTTGACAATTAAAATCTTGACACCAGGTTTGTACAGATGCAGGATTTTGAAAGCCCTCTTTGAAATTGTTCAGTGGCAGGTTTTTTATGCTATGAATGTTAGCAGAATTTTGATGTCTGGGACAAGATCATAATTGCTTAGTAACTCAACTGGAGGAAAAAAGTAATATTGCTAATTTCCAGCAAAAATTTTAATCATTTGATACATTATTTTATCAATAATAACCTCATTAAATAAAATAATTACAACAAAAACTGTTATTGTTGTCCTTCAATTAACTCAATGAGGTATGCATGGAGTAATTTCGTGTCCTCTAGAGAAGGCAGTGAAGTTCAGTCTTTGTCATTTTATCAGTTTCCTTCTTTTGTGTTTCTAATTTCTGCATAGAATAGATAGTATCCAAAGCTACCAGGCACACCTGGTTTTTTACATAATTAGTATTTTTAAAGTGCATTAAAATACTACATTTTATTTGGAAACTAAAAGATTAAATAAAACCCCCTACACTCTAATAATGTAGCCATAGGCTGCATTCCTTTCTCTGACATTCTTCTGACCAGAAAAATGCTCTTTATATTATACAAAAAAATTAGGATTCAAAGAGCAATTGAGGTATATATGCATACTGAGAGCTATTAACTGATGAGGAAAGAAAAGCATTCTTTATTTCATGTTACATTACAAAATAAATAATTTTGTATTTTGGTATACAAAAAAATGTGTTTTGTTTACTTCTGACAGAAATTAAGCTATTATATCCTTTTTTAGGTCTAGCACTATTTTCTCAAGATATATTTTTAATTCATGATGTCTGTTAGGGTGTAACATGCTAGGATGTTGACAATTAGTTTACAAGTTTCTTTACATCCAACACATTGTTAAATGCTAAATAATCACTAGAATGCATCCAGACTGACAGGACAGACTGAATTAGTATAATCTTTGAGATAAACACCTGTTTGCCCAAGAGCACAGAATGAAGTTAAAGCTAAACATTAGATCCTCGTAGTGTTTCACTCTTCTTTTAGGCAATCATGACTTAAGCATGGATTGTCAGTATTATCTTTGAATTTCCTGTTTTCTTTTGATTTGTGTCACAAGCTTTAACTTTACTTAAACATAGTGCGTTTTGTATTTAAGCTTTTCCTAAGAACTCGTTAGGAATCTGGACTTTCTCAGCTGTGGGGAGATTGTGTGTCAAATGAATTAGGTTGATGTGAAGATGCAGAGCAGTGAGCTAGGGCAGCAAGCACACACGGAATTGTGTAACTGTCTCTTCAATTTTATGCTCTAGTTCTGGGTTTTATTGATATCCTTACTGCTGAGAATTTGTTTTAAATAAATTATTACTTATCAAGTTTGTAATAGTGAAGAGTGCTATGCACTCTGAAACACAAAAGTGAGATTTTGTGTTCAAGGATAAAAATATTCTAAACTAGCCTGTGAAATGGGAGTAGGTGTTTTCATGATCTGATCTTGTGGTAATGTTAAGTGTATATTTACTAAGAAATATTTTGCAACCACATTCTTTGCAGTAGTAAAATATAAAAGTCTAATGCTTTTCTTCCACTTTAGAAAAGCAGTAAGGCCAGTGTTTCCTCTATGGGTGCAGAAAATAATTTCAAGACAAGCTTTAAATTGTAAGCTTCCATTAACAGAACACAGAGGAGGGGAAAAAGCAAATCCAAACACCACTATCCCCCTCCCTCCCAAAAAAACCCTAAAGAAGTCACCTTTGAAAAACGTTTGAAAGGAAGTGTTCAAATCCAGCACTTTGTACAGCTGTGCCTTGCAAAATCACCAAAGACCTTTCTGAAAAAACAAAGTGCCCAAATCGTCATTACGAGGATTGCAGTTAGCAGAGTGCAAGGAATAAATTTATCTCACAATGTTGCCTGTCAAGTAACCTGCAGAAGATGACAGTTGTCTTCACAGTTGTCTTTTAGAATTTCCATTACCTAGTAGTTCTGGATTTTGTGTAAGTTAAAAAGTCTCTATTTCTAGCTGTAAAGTAATTGCACAAAGCTTCTCAGAAGAAATGCTTGGCACAAGGAGCTGAACTGTGGTCTTTTGCTGAAAATGTTAAGATTCTGAGTATTGAGAAAAAGCTCTCTAGATATGTAGCCTTTTTCTTTTCTAAAATGGGTACTATTCCTTTTTCATAGTGCCCGTTTTCAACATTTAATGATGGATTTAGTGTCCCTGAGGACACGTGGGGATTTTTTAAAGGTTTTTCTTTTGCTGAGGATGTTTGCTGAAGCAAAAAAAATGAGTTTCAACAAACTATAATGGAATTATATAGTTTTTACATTAAAATGTTATAGATAGGCCATAGATATTACAAGTAGAAGTCTGGAGTAAAAAGATAGCATTTTTACTGAATCGAGTTCAATTGTCACAAGAAAAAAATATAACTGTAACTTGTACTTATTTTTCATAACTGGATTATGGATTCTTTTCTCAGAAGTGAGGATACCACTAACAATGTTAAAATAGTTTCCCAAGATACTATTAAATTCTAATGTTTAAATATTTAGGATATATATGCTTTCTGTTCTAAAATAGAATATTTTGATTATCAAAGCATCAAATTGTCCTACTGAAAATTTGTGTTTTCTCTCCAATATTAAGCATTTGTCACGTAAATCATAAAGACTAAGCATACTGTGGTTATTTTCACCAAAAAAAGAATGTTTAATGGCTGCTTCTCACTTGGATTAGGAAATCTCTCTAAGGCTTGATCTCACTAAAACTTTCTTTCTTAATATTTGCTTTTTAAAATCTATTTTTAAAACACCATGTCTTCTGTACAATACAACTCAGAAAGCAAATACATTTTTGCATGGATAAGAGCAGCATTTATGGATAGACAGAATGGAACAGGTAGTAAATACATTTCTGAGTTTAAAATACTTCATCCTTACCCATTACTGGTTTGCAGTCTCTTCCTCAATTTATATAATTTAAAATACAACTTTCATTTTGTCTTTCAAAATTATTTTGAATTGTTGCTGCGTTGCATTCTGAGTTTCTCTTCTTCTCTGAAATCTTTCCCCTGTTTCGTTTTCCTATCCTGTGTGTGGTTTTTTCTCTTTTGCACTCTTTTAATGATGCAACGAGAGCACGCAGTGATCACGTTGACAACCATGTTTATGCTTGTAGTTAAATGTACAGATAATTCTTAAGGACCAGGGCCTCTGCTACCTTCTTTAGTGGTGTTGTGTATGTTATGTATATATGTATATTTGTGCTCATATAAAGTGGTGGTAATATATTATAGTACACAGTCATATCTAACTACTATATATAGAGATATATATTGCTTTCTTACAAACTTTATCCTCTTCTTAAAAACATTTTCTCTCTAGTTTTTGTTCTGTTAGTTATTCAGAGACCTGAATTCATGAAGTAAGTCAGCCAGATTGTTGATGTTTAGTGCCAAATTTTGAGGTTCTTTGTTTGGTTTTAGTATTTGGTTTCTGTGCATAGATTGCGACTTTAAATTCAGTAGACTGTAAGATTTAAATTACCTGAAGAGTAAGTAGGTGGCAAGCAATCTGTACCCTGTTGTATGTATTAATGATACTAACTTCCTTTCATAAAATCTAGCAGCTAGTAAAGGGCATTAAAATGTTCACTCTTTCTGAATTCCGAAGCAAGTGTTTCCATTGAAACCCTGGTAATTATGAGGATCAGTGTAAGCTTACTCTAACAATAGAGGTAAGTTTCAGAGTTTTATGTAGTTTAATGAACCAACAGTACCTATTATAACTTGCTGCCTCTTCCTTCATTATAATGTCGTGACTGTTTATGTTGGAGTGTGCAGGGAGAAGTTGGAGTCTTTTCACGTATTTCAAAATACCTGAAAATTTCCCTTCAGCTAGGAGGGAGAATGACAGTGTAGAGCTTTTGTAAAGACATTTTAAAACTTCTTTGGTTTTACATTTATTATCGTTGTTTTAGTTTGGAGTAGTTGCTCACATAGAGTCTTGCAGGTATTGATACCTAATTTTGTTTCCATAAGGGATGCTGTTGACCTTGAAACCAAGAGACTTGTTAGTGTCAGGAAAAATAGCTGCGTATTGATGTATTTTGGGAATTTCAAAGAACGTATTTTTTTTAGTTCTGTTAGGAACTTTTAGAGATGTTCAGGAACGAATAGAAAACTTTAGTCACCTGTCTGTGGAAATCATTAATAAGGAAAAGTGAAATTAAAACTTTTTCAAAAGTAATCCCCAAAGCAGAGAAGGCTCTTGAACAGTCTTGTCAGCACCATATATAATTCATAACTATCAAAACCCCAAGTTTTCTTTCTGTGGAAGTTTTATCAGTATTCTCAATGTCACAAAAATGGCATGCAGTTTTCATTAGAAGTTGATTTGAGATACCACTGTGCATCTTCAAGACCCATACAGTGAGATAAATTACTGCAATAGCATATTTCTCAAATAACAGACAGTTGCAAATCCTTTGTCCTGTGGTACATAATAAAGGATTTTCTATATGAGCAATGAGATGAGACAGACTTTCAAACTATTTTTTGTCGTACTGGAAGGTGGATTGTCCCCCTTAACCTGTACCCTTAACAATAATGTAGTATAATAGCCAGCTGGAGGAAGCTGTGAATGTAGATGCACTTTTGAATCATCAAGATGAACAGAGCAGAAGCCTATGATTTGTACACAGTTTGTTCTCAGTTTCTTTTTCTGAATGTGGAAAACAGAGATGTATTGTAGTTCAGGATTGATTTGTCTTGTAGAGAGATCCACAGGTACTGTTATTTTAATTTAAGCTTTTCTGTGGGAAACATAGTGCTTTGTGTTGTTACTTCAATTCTTTGGTGAGAAATTTGGCAGCAATTTATCAGTTGTAATAGAAAGTTTAATTTTGTGCTGTTTTATCACTAGAGAGAAGTGCTTAAGTTAATCTTCAGAAAAACGCACTTCATTTCTGAGTTCCAAGACATATTTCTGATACAACAAAAATTGAAATGGCCACAACCTCTGCATGTCCTGCCAGAAATACATTTTCATGTTCTTGCTTTATTTACTGTGTTAGGAGATTTTTAATATAGTACCAAACTTCCATTTAACTCAAGATCTGGATGTTCTCTTGTGTTAGTTGTATTTTCTTTTTTTGTGTGACCTAAAAAAACTAACATATAGCTTTATTCATCCAGTGCCCACGTTAACCCCTGCATTAAAACCAGTGTGCTGGGTGCCTCTCCAGTGAGCTACCACGCAGCATAAGCAATATATCTAAACATTTGTCTTTGGAGCTTGAGATTGATTTAAAGTGCAAATAAATGATTACATGTAAATTGTGCCATTGTGATCATATTATGAACATTACAGTCATTGTTGGTTTTTTCTTTTTTAATTTTGCCCATCCTAAGACTGCCAACAAAGTGCATTGTCATTTTATACTTTCATTTCAAATGGTATGTATTATGTCACAGTGCAAGGAAGAATACCAATTCTAACAGAACATTTGATTTGCAGTCACAGGTAGATTTACTTAACATATCAATTGGGAAACTTTATTTAGCATGAATTTATTTCTGGCTTGGATAGAATATTTTAATTTAGAGATTTAAAACATTTAATATTTCTGACAAACACTAATTACAATTCACATTAAAACACTGTTGCTATAATCCAGTTTAGTTATTTAGTTCATTGTATTTCTGAATTTATTTAAAAATTCCCCTAAACCATGTTATTTGTTGAGTAGCTATTAACAATATACTTTTTAAAATCCTATATTTAAAATTATTCAAAAATAAACCTAGTATTAGTCTCAGAGGGGATTATTTAACATTCCTTCTTGAAATTTAAATTTTAAAGCAGTATTTTTATTTTTCTCTGAGTGAGAGAAATAGAACTCAAAAAGAAGGGAAAAAAGGAATTTACCTAGTTATTTTCCATTTAATGCATNAAGTTGCACCATATTTTAAAGTGACTGATGGTTTGCAGTTGCAATTTATTTCTTCTAAATTCTAGGAGCCAGTTTTATGATTCCCCTTTTTACTGCACTATAAAACATATTTTACAAACTAGATTTTAATATTAGTGTCTTTCTACAGTGTTGCCTAAATGAAAGTGACTGTTTTCTTTAGCTGGCATCCAAAAGGGAGAAGCTCATTCACTGTTCTTAAACATTAAAACTGATGTTTAAACTTAGCAAGTAATACAGTTGTTTCATTGTAATTGCTCAAACTAAGTTAAGTCTTTAAAAACATTCAGGTTTTTGGTGGAAGAATTTCCTTTCCTTATTCTGTTTTGTACATTCTCTTGGTTTATTGTTGAATTCCAGTAATACACAAATTCCTCAAGAAAAATCTAATTTTGACCGTAAGCTATCAGCCTTCCTTAAAAATTTCAAATAAAGAACTTGAATTTGTCTACTGCTTTGTAGACATACCAGTAGTGTAGTTATTTTAAATGCCTACGGTTGTTTTTTTTTTTTTTTTAATCTTGTAATGATTTCTGTAGTTTTCTGTAGTAGGATTGTGCTCAGGGAATGAACACCTAGAAACAAGTTTTTCCTTTAAATGGATGAAAAAATAGTGATTAAGATACTGATGTAGCTGACTAGAATAAAAAGGAAACTAAATTGCTAATACCACAGCAGTATGATAAACAGTGGTTTAGAGCTTTATTTCTTTAATTAAGAAAATGAAATGTTTAATTAAAACAGTTCAGTGATTAAATGTTTTCAACAATTGGAAGGAGAACAAACATGAAAACAAATTCTAACTTTACTACTTATCTGCCTTTTGACATATTGCTGAGGTCTCACTGTGAATATGCATTAATAGATCTCCTATGTGTAACTGTTGGATTTGCCCAATACTTAAATATCAAGTAGTAGGGACTGGATTTTGTATTACTTTGAAACATGAATTACAACTCAACAGCAAAGACATAATAAAAATATTTAATAACATGGGTTTATATCAACTTGTCTAAGAACAGAGGATGCATCTAAAAGCATTTTATTTCATTTAGTGAAATGCAATGAGTGGTACTTCCCCTCTGCATTCCTGTAATTGTGATTTTGGGTTAGCTTTATTGTGACACAAGCATTTGATTTTTACATCTGTGATGAATTATACAAAGAAGTTCATGCTGTCTTTGTAAACTGTAAACTCTTCACAGCAGAGAACAGTGTAAAAACTGTTCTGTTACCAGTGGAGGAAATGTGATTCACTTCATAAATAATCAAGTAATCACTGTGCTTTCAAAAATTAATAAATTGAAATAAAAATTTTGTTTTGGTCAACTTCAAATATTTGAAGAGTTTTCTCTAAAAATTAGTCTCAAAGTAGCTTTTAAATTATGTATTTTAGTTTCACATAAGTCAAGTGGGATCATTTTAGCTTTTGAAATGTCAAGTATCTTTCCAGAACACTCAGACAGCAAGATTGCTTTATTTGCAGATCTCTTTGGCTTGCTGCCATCATCCCTTAATTTTAGCTATACATACTGAACCGTATTTTTTCTAATTACAAGAGGCCTAATACAGAAAAGTAGGAAAGTATGTCCAGAAATGTAATATGGAAGATTGTTAGCATAAAGAGAAATTAATAAATACCATTACAGAGAATTCTTGAGTAGTGTAAGAAAACAATTCTAATATATTTGAAATTCTAAGAAAAGGGCAGTTTGGGATATTCCATTCATTTTTACATATTTTGTAATAGGTAAGTGAAATATATTCCATGATCTCAACATGTTTAGGTACTTCTAAAACCAGTACAAATATGTTTGTGTTTGTGGGAAGAAGAAAAGTGTTATTTTTGCATATGAAAGGAACCTGAAAATTAAAAAAAAATATAATCAACAAGTGTTAACAAATAAGAATAACTTTCTATTTCTTGGTTAGCCACCCAATGGCTCCTTTTATTAGGAGCTTTTTATGCAGCATATTTATCACAATGAGTTTTTCCTTAGGCCACAAGTGCTTGTTTCAGCATTACATTTTAACTTCTTAT
Organism: Pycnonotus jocosus; assembly: GCA_013400435.1. Lineage (NCBI taxonomy): Eukaryota > Metazoa > Chordata > Aves > Passeriformes > Pycnonotidae > Pycnonotus > Pycnonotus jocosus. Next base: position 27,339 of record VWYP01019248.1, read on the forward strand.
TTAGAGAAAAAATGCCTTGTGAACTAATTATATTTGTTTTTGTTCTGCAGTTAACATTGAAATGCCATTAAAAATCAGTGACAGTGTTATATTGCCTAACACTTTGTTTTAAACCAATGGGGGCATAGTGGGAAAAAAAGTAAAATCTCTTTCTGGCTATTTGGATATTGCTACATTTTCACGTTGGTAAAACACAGTTTCTTTAGCTTTCATTTTGTTTTGAAATCAGGCACAATAAAGAAAACTCATTAATATTTGAACAGCAATAGGTGCTCCAACATCCTAACCTGCCAGTTTTGCTGCTACCATCTTTGTTACAAAAAGTGAAATCAAGGAGACCGTAGGATTTAACTGTGGCTACCTGGTAAAAGGACATAGAGCATAACTAACTATAACCAGTTGCTGGTCTAGTGCACCAAATCCCAAATTATGTGTATTGTACATATTGTACATATTGTGCTCCTCTAAGTTTTCATCTTAATCTCTGCTATTTCCCTAAAAGCATAGATTTGTACATTTTTTTACCAGCGAAGTCAAGGATATCAGTAGAATATAACCTTTATGGTTAGGTTATACTTGGCTCTTTTTCATTTCTTCTACCACCATAAAAGTTTGTCACTTGGTATACCAGTTTTTCTTGATTGATGTTAAAGAGGGACAGAAGTACTCTAAGTGATTGGAAGCTATTTTCAGATCTTTGAGGAGTTGTGGTCATAACTAACGATATCCTAAAGTAGCCCTGCTGTACCTACATGTTGGAGACGTGGATAGAGGAACATGGAACTGCTGACTGGAAACATGGTATCCCTCAAGATTTTGAATAGGCCAGGCAGAATGGTGACACTGTTAATGTAAAGGTATTTGAAGCTATATTTTTCAGGAAAAATGAGCTCAGTAACATATTCAAAATTTCACTGCCTGTTCTTTATTTTGTGCATTTTAGTTACATAACATTCATTGGTCAGAATTGTGGTGGTGGGTGTGTTTTATGTTGGGTTTGGTGACACTGGAGCCTATGAGTAGTTCTTTGAGGCCATGTGCTGCATTGATTCATGGAGAAATTTGTTCTTTCTGTGCCTGCATGGGACTGTTCCTGTATATGCCAAGAAAGTGGAAAAACATGTTGATACGGAATTTCAATTAAAAAGACCCGCTTTATTTAGGGGATAGTTTTGGCAGCTATGAAACAGTACCTACTTAATCAAAATGTTAAAGTGTCCATTTTTTATTTCTAAATCCCTGAAGTGATGCTTGTGTATGTCACTGAAAGAAGACATAACACCCACTAATTTCACTTTGGCTACCTAGATGATCTCTTTTGTTTCTCTTCTGTAGTTTAAGGGCATATCAGTTTTTATTTTTCCTAGATGTAGTTTAACAATTCTGTGTAAACAGACTCTACCATGCTGTGTTCTTGTGATTTAATTAAAGGAGGAGGATTAAGAAACCGTTCTCATCAAATGTAACTGCTAAGAAAAAAGAAGGAAAGAAGAAATCTATTTTGTCCTTTAATCAATAAATATACAAGTACGCTTTAAAACTAATAGAAACTGCAAACTGAAAGAAACCTAATTCATTGAAGTCACTATTCCCTCTGCAATCCATATTTTCTTATTTTTAAGCTATGATTTATGGCCAGTGAGGTTTTGCACAGGTTTGGTAAAAGAGACTGAAGATACAGTGGCTTTGTGTATATATTTACATACATATACACAATACCTTTTTTGTGATCTTATGTAGAGGGGTATTGCCACCAGCCATGTGTTTGCACATATATTTGGTTACCATGGCCTGCACGTGCAGGTACAAACACGCACACAGAAAAAACTCCTTGCATTATGTCTGTTTCTTACATAGTCATAAATGAAAAATCTCCTTTAGAGTACAGACAGCACACAATCTACAAGGTTTCTTTAAAGGAAAGGAAAAAGATTAGATAGCAGCTTAAATAATTTTTTTACATATTTGACTTCTAATGCAGCTGAATATTTCGTACAGTACTGGTAAATTTCACATGCATTCCTGTTATTTTTTAATCAAAATAAAAAGGTCAACAATGTAGCCTTTCTAGTACAATAAAGTACAATTTGATTACTTTCTACTAATGTGTAATACCATTTAATTTGATTTTAGGAAGAGGGAGGTCTCTAATGAAAAGGAAATGGACTGTATAAATTAGGTGTACCCTCTTACATTTACCTCTGTTCACGCAATTTTAAATATTGTTGCTAAGGCCAAACAAAGAAATAACAACACTTGAATTGTAAACATATATGGGAAATGCACAGGCACAAACATTTTTCAAACTTACAAAGTGCCTGAATCTCCTCACTAAGATATCTATCCAAAATGTAGTATTGTAATAAATAAATAAAAGTTAAAGGTCAATCTGAAAGCTGTGGGGTCTAAAGATACAACCTATTACACAAGAACCAAATTCCTCAGTTGATGGAAATGTCTTAATTATATAGATCTTATGGAAAGATTTTTTTTCAGATAAAATACAGAAATTGTTTAATACTTTTTTAGCATGTGTACACAAAGCTCTTCCTTTAGGTGGGTGAAATTACCTATCCACGCATCTCTGTCCTGTTCCTCATGTAAGATGCTTATGATTCTCTAATCATCACAGGTGCAACTTTGTGTATTGTCACTCATCTGATTACCAAAGATTCCAGTACTAGAGATTTTGAAGCACCTTGCAGTTTGCAGATAAAAAGGTCCATAATCTTGAATCAGGATTTAACAAAGAAGCATTTGTGTAGTTCCTATGGGAAGTGGCTTAGAACTGCACACAGAAGTTAAGCTTATTACTGTACTTGATAATGGAGCCACTGACAGGTCTTTTGTTGAGTGAGAGTTGGTGCACATCAGATTGTGAAAGATGGAAAGCCTTGTTGGGGATTTTTTTGTTGGGTTTTTTTTCTGACATAGACTTTAAATCTTGAAGATCTGATGATATCACATAGGGAATAAAAGCAGCTTTAGATGTATGGGAATAAAAGGAAAAGAATTCAAAATAAAACCAATCAGTCACAGCAATAGCATGTGCAGCTATGGTTTAGGGAAAAAATCCTTGGATTTTTTGCTGTCAGCTGGAACCTTGATCAGCTTAGGAAATCAGAAAATGTTTTCTCTCTTCTTTTCAAAGTTTTAATTGATTATGTAAAACATTTTCAGATTCTGCAATGCTGAATATGGAGTTTATAGTACCTTTCAACTCTCTTGATAATTTCCAGGCAGCCTTGATCTGTTTTGGACACAGCAACCTTCGCCGTTACATTCCAGAATGCTTGGAGGAAAAAAGAAAAAGTCAAGTGTTAATTCTGGCTGTTGCAAATTTGGGATGTGTATTGCTTAAATAAGTCACTCTGTATGAGGAATGCTACTGTAGATGCCTTCTTACCTACGCCTGGCCTCTTTTCACTTTCCTAATGTTTTCATAAGTGCAATGTGGGTATTTTCAATCTTTTCCAATGTTAATAGGCAAACCACTTTTTTCTCAGAGTGCCCAAGCAAGACAGCAGGTTTACCTAATAATAGGTGGTGATGGCCTTTGGGAATAAAGGAGAAGAGGAATTCAGGGGTTTACTCACTCCCACGGTTTGACTGGTCCACTTGGAGTTAGAAGGTAGTTTCAGCAAGAGAAATACAGACCATGAGATGGGTGGATGGGGAACTCTGATGTCAGGAACTCAAAAAAATTGCAGAATAGGGGATCCCTGGGATAGAAAGTACTCATGGATCAAAGCATGGATAATTTTATCTCAGGAAAGGAGAAATAGCAGGTGTGGAAGGACTATAATGCTCTGAGCTGGGAGAGGGTCTTCAGAGGGGTTAGGGGTTGCCCAGGACACCCATTTTCTTGGGGAAAAGAATAAACACAACAGGCATGTATCCTTATCCTTCTTGTTCCACGTGCAGGAGTGTTCATTCCCAACCCATTCAGCTTCTCTGTTCCTACCAGTAATGTTGTATGAGAGAGCGCTTTTGTAAATACACCCTCTTGCCCCCAAATTTAAATGTTTAAATGAATCTTATCTCTATTATGATAACATTTTCTTTTCCAGATGGAGACTGAGTACTAGAAAATGGCAACAATTTGTGACAATGTGTCATATGTTCCAAAGCTTTTCTTTTCATTAAATGCTTTAGGTGATCAGTGTTTCTAGTCAGTTAGGAGAAAGGTTTCAGAGTCAGAGCTGTGTTAAGAAGCCCTGTGTTAAGAACCTCTAACAGATACTGCCAGGATGTGAAACGTTATGAAGTGGTAGGATATTGGTGTCAGAACTTTACAAAGTCTGGCACTTTAGTTGATATTTTTCATTCTTCATGAGTAATGTAAAGTCAAACATTTGCACTCACATTGTTTTTAGCTCTGCTTGGCCTTTAGATTTGCTCAGTATTATGGCCAATCCTGCTTAATTTTTTTATTAGTCATCTGGACAAGAGAGGGGATCAAATGCCCTCTAAGTCAGATAGATGATCTGTGGGAGGGCAGGAAGGCTCTGCAGAGAGATCTGGACAGCCTGGATCCATGGTCCAAGGCCGGTGCTCTGAGGTTCAACATGGTCAAGTGTCAGAACCTCCCTTGGGTCACAACAGCCACATACAGTGCTACAGGCTGGGAAAAAATGTCTGGAGAGCTGCTCTGTGGAAAACCTGGGGCAGCTGGTCAACAGCAGCTGAACAAGAGCCAGCTGTACCCAGGTGGCCCAGAAGGCCAAGGGCACCTGGGCTGTGTCAGCAGCAGTGGGGCAGCAGCAGCAGGGCAGTGACTGTCCCCCTGTGCTGGGCACTGGTGAGGCCACACCTTGAATGCTATGGGCAGCTCTGGGCCTCTCAACTCAGGAAGGACATTGAGGGGCTGGAGCATGTCCAAAGAAGGGAACAGAGCTGGGGAAAGGTCTGGAGCACAAGTCAGATGAAGAGCACCTGAGGAAGCTGAGGGTTCAGCCTGGAGAATGAGGGTGGGCCCTTTAGAGTTACCCCTCTCTAAAACAGAAAATGTAGCTAGGTGAGGGTCAGTTTTTTCTCCCTGGTAGCAAGTGATAGGACAGCAGGAAACAGTGTCAAGTTGAGCCACAGGAGGTTGAGATTTCATCCTAGGAAGAATTTCTTGCCCAGAAGTGTTGTCAAGCACTGGAGCAGGCTGCCCAAGGCAATGGTAGTATTTGAAAGACATGTAAAAGTGGCAGACAGGGACATGTGTTAGTGGTGGACCTTACACTGATGGGTTAATGTTTGGACCTTACAACCTAAATGATTTTGTAATCTTAATAGGTAGTTTTGTGTGTCCAGATATATATTCTGAGATGGGGAGCTTTAATAAAACATTCATTTCTATTTTTCAGTTTACAGTGGCATTGCAAACATCAGCTTTACCACACATTCTTGCTTAGCAAGTACATAGATGAGTAAGAATTTTTGTTTCTTTTCATTGTTTTTGTTGTTGTTGTTTCCACATNATAAGGAATTGCCTGGGTGGTTGCACTTAAGGGGTCAATGTCTCAACTTCCAGGTGGAAACCTGGTGGTCATCAGAGGTTGGAGTTGGGACTGGCACTGCTAAACACTTTTGTCAGTGATATGGGCAGCGGGCTCAGAGCACCCTCAACAAATCTGCTGNGAGATGGGGAGCTTTAATAAAACATTCATTTCTATTTTTCAGTTTACAGTGGCATTGCAAACATCAGCTTTACCACACATTCTTGCTTAGCAAGTACATAGATGAGTAAGAATTTTTGTTTCTTTTCATTGTTTTTGTTGTTGTTGTTTCCACATTACAGTGTCTGTAGTTTCCCATTATTACCTGCATATTTGCAGGAAATTGTCTTAGCTTTTGTAGATTTAGTCCTTTTGTTCTTCAGGTATGCCCTGTGCTCTCAACTTTTAATTTATTCTGAAGAAAAACAAATCCCTATTCAAAAGTGACTTCTTTTGATGGAAAAGAAACTTAAAAACGAAGTTGTTCTTTCCAGCTCTAAGTGCATGTTTAATTTAGCTTTCAGTATTCGGTACTCATATTTACCTTTTCCAAGTGCCTATTTTGCAACTTAATTCTTGGAGTAAGAGCAAGAAAAATATTTCAGCTGTGGTATTGAGGACATAATGCTTCTGAAGGTGTGGTTTGCTTTTGTTTGCAAACAGCAAAAGAATAACAGCTGAATTCTATCTTAAATATTTACGTGTGAATTTAGTGACTACAAAATTAGTAATCTGATTAAAATTAGATGCAGTAGTTATGGGTTGTGTACAAACTCTTGGGCACCCAACTTTTCAGCAGATTTCAGAAATATTGTATGTGTCATACAGTATTTAAAAACTGTTTTTGGGAGCTTCTTTTGAGTACTGTAGTTGTCAATTTAAAAGTGGAATTAGCTAACAGACATTTTAAGACACTTCTGTCTATCTAAATAACATTTGAATACCAAGAGACCAATATTGATTGACAAAATATTTGTTGCTCTGTCTAGAATCTTTGGCACCAGTTCACTGTTCTTACAGAAGAAAGCAGAGGCTAAAATTACATAAAACTAAGTTAGGTGGGAAAAATAACTGCATTTGTGGTAGGGTTGCATAACACACTTGGAGCTGTTTTACATAATTATAAAAGTTTGGATTGTTCTTATATAGTATAAGTAGTCAGGAGTGACATTTTAAAGGAGAAATGGAGATTAAAAATAAAAAATGGATATAAATATTATGTTATCCAGAAAGTTCACAATTTGATATGTTACTCTAATACTTAAAATAGAGAACATAAATCTCCTTTCTAATTTGATTCATGAACAAAGGAAAACTTGTTATAGGAAGATGTGAAATATTAGGAAAAACTCTGCATTGAAAGGACCCTGAGAAATTCCCTGGCTGTCAAGGTCCAGGAAACACTTTTTCTCTCCTCTAGGCAGAGGTAAGCCTCAAACTTTCTGGCAGCAAATAAACAGAGAAAATTATGCACAAAATGCATGTCTACTTTAGATTCCAAATTAGGCAAGCTGACCTGCAGAGTCACCACTTCAGAAAGAAAAATGGGCACAGCCTAATGTAAGAAGCTTTGCAAATGCATTAGTCAGAGAGAAGTCACCAGGAAAGGGCTGAAAAATGGGAGCAGCAGAGAGAGGGATTTATTTCTTCTGCTTTGTAGAAATTGGCTTCCTGAAGTTTTGGGCTTGGATATCATAGATGACTAGAATCATTTGAAGCTTATCAAATCCCTCTCAGCAAGCAAAATAAGTAAGCATTAAGACATATGATAAAAAGAAGCAGACGGTTTTCATGAGAAAGACCATGGTATTTTGGACATGAAAAACACTATTTTCATAGTTGCAGACATTGACTTCACTTTGCAAGCACAAAGCAAGTCATTCATGCTGCCTAAGCATTTCACTGTTGTCTTGAAAACTGACATCTGATATTTCATGCAAAGTTTTGCATTAGTTATCAGTCCAAGACACCTCCCTTTGGCAACTCTTGGGCTTCTTTCAAACTTGTAACAAAATCAATGATGAAATGAGTTCTTGTGATATTTACACTTGAAAGGTAAGATTGCTTTAAGTGATGGGATTTGGAGAATCTGAAAATTCATCTTCTTCAGATGTTTTTATCTTCTTCTATATTGCAGTGGTAATACAGTTTTGAAGTCCTTCTGCATTGGAATAAAAATCCAAGCCTGCCTGCCATGATTTCTTGGTTGTCTCTGTAAAGTAAAACATTTTTCTGTTTCTAGTCTTTAATTCTTGCACTGGGTATTTTTTAGTCATGTTGTTGTTTCTGCTCGCTATTGCTGCGTGTTTGATTCCTGCTCAGCCTCTCTTCGTATGGGTAATGCCATTTCCCAGATTGCTCATTTATTTTCTCTGGTAGGAAGGACAAATTACGCATGTTTTGAAATGCAGAATAATTGTCTGCTTAAGAAGTTTATGAAAGATAAAATTCCATTTGTTGTGTCTGTTGAGAGTGATTTTTGGCTTTATGTACCAGAGAGTGTCATAAGTTTATGATCAGGTCTGTGGAGAAATAAGAGCAGAAACTGAAAGAAAAGTTTTGAAAAATAATGAGGTATTTAAAGAATGATGGAGGGGGAAAGGGAATAGGAGGAGATATAGAATATATTACGTGATTGAAAAAATTAATTTGTGCTGGAACATCTGGATTTGATGGATGGACCACTTGGGGAATAAGGAATTGCCTGGGTGGTTGCACTTAAGGGGTCAATGTCTCAACTTCCAGGTGGAAACCTGGTGGTCATCAGAGGTTGGAGTTGGGACTGGCACTGCTAAACACTTTTGTCAGTGATATGGGCAGCGGGCTCAGAGCACCCTCAACAAATCTGCTGTTGACACCAACCTGTGTGGTTTGATGGACACGCTGCAGGGAGGGGATGTCACTCAGAGGGACCTTGACAGGCCCGAGTGGGGCCTGTGTGGATCTCATGGAGTTCCACTGGGCTAAGTGCAAGGTCCTGCACCTGGGTCGGGGCAACTCCAAGTACAACATAAACACAGCCTGGGCAGAGAATGGATTGAGAGCAACTCTGGGAGGGAGGGTGTTGGTGGATGAGGAGCTCAACATGAATAGGCAGCTGGGCTCACAGACCTATTGGGCCCCATCCAAAGCCCCATGGGCTGCAGGGGAGGGAGGAGATTCTGCCCTTCTGCCCCACTCTGGTGTGACCCACCTGCAGAGCTGCCTGCAGCTCTGAGACTCCCAAACGGACAAGGATGGGGAGCAAGTCTAGAAGAAGCCATGGAGATGTTCAGTCTGAACACCTCTCTTACAGAGACAGCCTGAGAGTTGCTAGGATTACTCAGGCTTATATAAGGCCTTATAGAAGCCTTTCATTACGATAAGGGAGGTTACAGGAGAGCAACAGAGGGAGTTCTGGAAGGGCATTAGTGATAGAACAAGGAGTAAACTCCTTAAACTGAACAAGAATGAGTTTAAAATTACATATTAGGAAGAAATTCTTTACTGGGAGAGTGGTGAGGCCCTGGCACAGGTTGGCCAGAGAAGTTGTGGCTTCCTCAACCCTGGAAACGTTCAAGGCCAGGTTGGATGGGGCTGTGAGACATCTGGTCTAGTGGAAGGTGTTCCATGTCCTGCCCATGGGAGCAGGATGTGAATGATTTGATATTTAGGGCCCCTTCCAACCCAAGGGCATTCTGTGATTCTATGATGTACCTTGCTTCTCTGTTTTTGAATTATCTTTTCATTCATGTTACCTGCTAGGAAAAGCAGATTCCAAAATTGACTGCTGTCACTTTCTATTTTATTCTACTTCTTTCTGGCAGAAAGAAAAAAAGAGGATAAAAGTTTGATGTTTGAGGTTATTTATATATCTTGTAACTTACATAATGTCCTCTGGTGTTACTAAGTACTTTCCATAAGCTATTCATGGAGCTTTAAATGCTTTATGTTCTCTATGTATGGGACAAGACTGGTTATGCATACTTGGAGATGCAGGATAATTGTCTGCTCAAGGAGTTAAAAAGTATAATCACGAAATTAATATCTTCAGTTATTTACTATAGCTTTCCTGGGTAGGCAAACCCGAAGAATTGTAGAGCTATCTTGAACCTTCTGGATTAATACTGTATCATGGACCATGTGCAAAGAAACAGTCTGACCTTCTTTGTACATAATGAAACACTTTAATATCATCTCTCAGTTGTAGCACATAATGAGCCTTCTCTAGTTTGGAATCTTAGTGGTTTTTAAAGGAATGTTTCTGTTTTACATGAAGACTGGAAGAGAGGATACAAAAGGATGTGGTTAATTGAGTATGAGATATTTTTCTAACTGTTTCATTTCAGTTGACTAAAAGAATGTTTTTAAGCAGTATTTTATCATTGATGGTCTTTTTTTTTTCTTTTTTTCTTTTCTTTTTTTTTTTCACAATCAACTTTCACAGCATAAGCTAGGGTAAAGCCTAAACAAAGCTTTAAAATGGAATTGTGACTTAACTGGTCAGCAGTGTTTTGATTTCATCACTTTAATATCTCATATCCAGGGAATAAAGATGTATTAAATAGAAAAGTGGGATGATGATTTTATCAAATAGGCAGTCTAGTAATTGTGATGAGATACTTCAATGAATGGAACTGTTTTCCAGACATGCAGTGATTCTTCAGCAGATTTCTACCTTATGATTTAGAGAAGTAGAAAAGTGTTTGTTGAACTAGCAAGGAAAAAGACCAATTTTTAGTATTGCAGGAAACATTTTTCTTACAAATAAATGATCTATACTGAGGTAGCAATTTATCTGGCATTGAAGAAACAAGCTGTTTTCAGGATTTTTTAGCAGTTAAAAAAATATTAAAGCTAAATGTCTTCATGCACTGTGTTCAGAAACCAGCATTAACAGTCCTACTTTTGTTTGCTGCAGACTGGGTTCAGGAGAGCATCCCTGTTGAGGAAAATAGTGAAGTAGCAGCTGCTATGAAAAGAGATAGGTATAAATGCAATTTAACTACTATCTGAAATTAATGTTTGCATTTACTACATGCAAGAATTTTACTAGTTACATGTGGTGCCTCTTCATTGGTGGTGCTTGTTAATAGCCCTGAAGTAAGTGTACCTGAAAAAGTTATGTTCCAAGCTCCAGATGATTTGTCTCTGCATGGCTTTTCTTCACATGATAAATGTTGTTATTATAAAATGCAGTCATAACACTGGGCAGGTAATAAAAGCATTTACTTATTGCGTCGGAAAACAAAGAAATGTGGTGTGTGGACTACAGCAATTATTGGCATGTATGTTTTCAAATAATGATGTAATCTGAGTTAATACGCAAAGGTAAAAACATAGATGTCTGTGCTTAGATGTCTTGAACTCAGTAGAAGACACATTAATTTTCTATTAGTTTTTATTTCATTGAATATTGTTCTTGATGTGTGGCAGGTTGGGTTTTTTTGTAGTGGAGGATAATTTCAACAAGTGATAGAGTTTTCAATGCAGATCTTACCAAATATTTTCTATAAATTTACTCTGTTCATAATTTATGTATATAGGTATTTTATTGTGGCAGTCATAACTGGAATACAGCTTTGCAAAGATGTCAAGATAAAATCATCCCTTACAAATAATGTCTAACAATAATGTTGGAATGAAAATATGTATGGACTATGTAATCTGTGCCCTCCTACCCATGCAAGCATGCACACTGCATGCAGTCACCACATGGCTTGCTTTCTGCAGCATCCTAAAATCTTTTTTTACAGCTATGTCCTTGAATATTTTGTCGTAATACACAATGCATACATACATTTGTACATATATACATACATGTATGTATGTACATCCTTATGCAAGCTAGAAATCTCCTTTTTGTCTGTATGTATAATCATCAACCAAGACAACCAACCCATCCCACTGATCATTTTGTTTTATTCTGATTGTCCCATGCAGAACATTTATTTAAGTTGCTATATTTGAGAGATAGTTTTTATTTTCTCCTGCAAGATGTATTGGAATATATTGAAATCATTGTTGTGAATACTACTTATATTGTTTTCTTGCTGTGGGGAAAGATTAGAAGAGTATTCTAAAAGAATTAGGAAACAAGAGAAATAAATAAGCAGCTTATGAGCAAACAATTACAATGCACAAGTTAACTGTACTTAACTGTACAAGTAGCTGCTTGGCACCAGAAGTTATTGTAAAAGTGTATCTATGGGTTCTGCAGAGAGCATCCTGTCTATTCTGATTCTAGTAGATTTTGCATGTAGTAGATTTGCATTTTTTGTATACATTTGTATACATGTGTATACATTGTGTATACATTTGACCAACTTTATCAGTAACTTTGCATGTACTGCTAATATTATTGCTGTCAGTGGTATAGGTTTTAATTATACAAGCTGTCCATACTTATCCTCAATGCAGTTCGTTTTTCTGGGGTTTTCTTTTATGGAAATAGAAGGAGTGATGTGGATATACAGTGTTGGGTTATTAATAATACTTTAGAAGCTCTAGAAATAACTTTTCACTTTCACCTTGCTAGCAGTCTACTATTTTGAAGTGAAAAAATGATGTATAATGCCAGTTGATTGTCTATAAACCTGAAAAAGTTGATGGTATGTCAATAAAAGATAACACATTAAATAGTACTATTTACCACATCAATGTGTTATTGGTAATGTGAACAGGAAAAACCTCCAGAGACCTTACTGTGATGTTTGCTAGGACTGTTTGAAACTTATCAAGGAATGACATGACTTCAGAGCAGTCAGACTGTTCTCCAAGGTAACCCAAGAATAGCTACACCGTCTGTACCTCATGTACTGAGTTTTTAGTTTTCTCTTGAGACAGCTGGCGATGTGCCGTTAGAGCCTGATGCCAAAAGCAAATGGCTCATCATCCCTAAACACCCTTACATATCAGCTACAGAGGTGTGTAGCAATCTTTCAAAAACAGAAATCTGATCACAAGACTGAAGCGTCTTTTTTTCAATTAGTTTGGTCACTGAAGTTTATCCGTCATCTTTATGCTGTCACAAGAATTTGTGATAAACCTGTTTCACATGGATAGACCTAGTTTCATGTGAAACTGGGGTGCAGTGGTTTATTTTTTAGTCATTTCCTTTTTGACACTTTTGATTTAAAATTGGCCATGTGGTTAACAAGAAACCTGACATTTGCAAAACTGCTTGAGAAGGAATTGGTTTGTACCCTTGCTGTAATGACACAGTGAGTTATAATATTCTTCATGTTAATTTGTTCTGGTTCCATAATAAAGTTAATTTGTTCTACTTCCATGGTTGATTATCTTTCTAAGATGAAGAAGGAAGGGCAGCATAGTGGAAAGAAGTTACAACTTTTCATGTCCTGGTTTAAACCCTCTGTGTTAAATACTGTCATTTATTGTCTCACAAAAAAATGAACAGCAGTTTTGTAATCTTCAATATGTCACACTGAATATTTAAGATTAATTTACCAGTGCTTACCACATATCTGTTTGGGTTGGGACTATTTCTGTAACAAAGCAGTCTGGAATGGATATGGACCTAAAGTAAAGTAGACATTGTTACTTTGGGTTTTTAGTATGTTAGCCTAATACTAGTACTTTTTTCCACCATCTTGTTCTGTAAAAATCAACTCTACCTTTAATGAAGATGCAGTATTTTCATGTGGCTCTAACTGTTGCATGTATAACCTGTTTTGCAAGGGACATGTGCCAACTAGGCCAGCTGAGCCAGAAGTCTTAATATGACCTTTTTATTGTGTATTAATTAACCAAGATTTGAATTTCAAACAGAGAACCCTCAACTGACTTAATCCCGTGATATATAAATATCAGAATTAAGACAAATTCTTAACTGTCCTAAGGCTAAGTCTGTGGTAGTAAACTGTAGCAGTAGGCCTTTTGTTTGGATTGTTTCCATGTGTTTCCCTCTTGATTCTTTCTCACTAAAATTTAATGTTACAAGTCATTGGAATTTTTTGTAAATTTTAATTTTCTTTCTCATGAATATGCTTGCAGCTGAGGCAAATAGGTATGACCACAGCTGTTTCAAAGGATGTGTATATTCCAAAATGTTAAAAATTGCAGATTCTTTAGCTCATCTGATGATAGTCAATTTCTACAGAATCCGGCTTTAGAAGTGGAATCTCAACTTAGCTTCAGTCCTGTATTTGAGTGCGTTAATCTCCTTACATCAAAAACATGGAGAAAATTGTTATGCAAGGAAGACAGAAAGATGTTTCATGAATCCAAATAATGTGAGCATCAAGATGGAGGTGCTTCTTGAAAAATATATGTTCCTGTAAGGATTTGTGCCTGACAGCTTAATGATTAGGTCAGGAGCTAGTAGTTCTTTTGAGGAGTTTTAACATTCTTCCTTCTCACATTAATACTGCTTGTTACTCTATTTCATGATGTTCTAGGTGCTTATTTTTTAAAAGCTAACATTCACAAATCATATATCTAATAATTTATGCCTGATGCAGGTAGAAAGTGAAGACATTTAATAACAGAAATATGACAGAACTTTAACTGGAAAGGCTGTGCAGGGCATGAGTATAATTTATCACCTGTTCTGTATGTTTAGACTGTTTTCTAGAAATACATTAAATATGATAGGAAGATGGATTGTGGTCTATTTCTGAATGACATTATCATCAGTACACATCGTAATTAAGATCAGCTTAACAGAAGTGTTGTCCGCAGGGGCCATCAGTTGGCTAGCTATTTGAAATAAACTGAAATGGGTGAACCTAGTGATTTCAAAAGACCTTCTGGTTGTAGAAATACATATGGCATACAGCAAATATTTCTCTGAACTTTAGACTTCTGTTAAAACATTTATCGTTTCATTAGAACATACAATATTTGAGATGCTTAAATGTGAACTGAGGAGCTTTGTAAAATCAAACATACAAAAACAAAAACATAAAGAAAAAGGTTGCTGTTTAACTAGTGATACTTCCACTGTGAGCTCTTTGTATTATTGTCTCTCAAGTGGACACCAAATGGCATGAAATATAATGTTGTCATCATAATTTGCTTTCTTTAGTGTAGCTTGACAGACATGCAGTAGAGCACGTGTCACACCACAGCATGGCTGAGCAATGACTCAGCAAGTGTTTCGCACTGAAGCAAATCCACGCAAATTATTGCATTTGACATGTCACTGCTCTCTTGTTTCCATAAATGTTAGTGTCTTACAGAAATTTGTGTATTAAAGGCACTGAGAGTTACTTAACCAAATAGATAAAATAAGTGTGGAGGTAAATTTGTACATATTGTGTATGTGCTCTGTAGCCAGCCATCAAAAGATGAAAATGTTGCTTTGTATTACATTTTGTTTACATTCTTCACAATTTTTTAATGGACTGCTTGGTTAAGCTTATTTTGTTTTAAAAGAAAGTCCAGCAGATGGAACGTGTAGTCTCCTGTAATATTCTTTCTGGCACATGTCATGGGAAAATAAATGAGCCTGGTATCATGGCCTGAAGTTTTATTAACACTATTTTGAGCCTGAAAGAGAAGCTATGTCCCTTTGTAACCTGTAGTTTGAAAAGAGCAAACATTTTTCATTACATTGGTGCAGATTTTGTTACTTCCAGCAAGTCCCTGTCAGAACTAGGACCTGGAGATAGAGCAGCATAAATTTGTCACAATGATACTTTTAGAGGGACATGCAATGAGAGTGCTGAGGATCAGGTACTGCCATGTGGTTCTGGGGTTAGGAAGTGGGACTGAGAAGCATCAATGTGTTTGCATCTAAAGCACTTTGTGAGGACAAAGTTTTTATTCCTCCTGGATAGAGATTCAGCTGTTCACAACTCAGTAGCCAGATAAGTAAGTAGAAACACTATGAGAGAATTAGATATGGGACAAGCCTATTTGTGTAATTGGTCATTTCCTTCATTAAACAGGGTTGTATCCTCTATCACCAGAAATTCATTTAAACAGGTATATGACTTAGCAAAAACATGGCTTAATTTTTCATGTTTTTAAGTAGAATATGACATGTCAAATTTTCTAATTGTACTATACACCATTTCCCTATAAATTAGGAATGCAATTTAAATGTACAAAAGCAACATTTCATTTTTGGTGCTATTGGCTAAATAAAACTGCTGTGAATGCGTGGAATGCATGAAAGTGCTTATCAAAACATGGATCACACTAACAGTCCAAACACACTGAAATTCTTTAATCTCTAGCTAGGGCAGCATTCACAGTTCACTGCCTACCCATTGCCACAGGTACTAAAAGATGAATGAATACCAAATAGTAGGACTTTAAACATGGCAAAACATGTCTTAAACTCTTATTTACTTTCTGAAATATTTTCCATTGCTTTTGAGTAAGTACAGGAAGGAATGTGCAATATGAGGAAAGTGGATATCATGTTTCCATCATATTTTCCTTTTGTAAATGTTAATAAGGCGGTGCATGACATTTCTTAGCTATTCAAGAGTGGCACAATGTGTTTATTTTTAAAAATAGAGGGTTTTTTTCATGAGGAAGTTAAGTAAAAAGTAGAAGTGTGTTTGTGAAACATGTCTGGGCTGTTAACTGTGGTGCTGTACATGCCAGAACATTACAACATAGTTATAGATGCTTAGGATACAGTGCCTTCCCTTTTCTTTTTGGCAGAG
>VWYP01019248.1:43459-71509 GCA_013400435.1 Pycnonotus jocosus
CCCTTTCTCTCCTTCCTTCCTTCCAACTTCCCTTCCAACTTCCTTCCTAATTTCCTTTCTTCCAAACTTCCTGAACTTCCTGAATTTCCTGTCTGAACTTCCCTGAACTTCCCATCCCTTCCCTTTCTTCTCCCCTGGCCTATTTAAATGCAGATATTTAAATACCTCTCTTTTTATGTCATTTTTCTTATGCTTTTAAAGTAAGTATATGGTAAACAGCTATCTGTATTTTACCTTTAAATATTTCTGAAAAAATATCATTCCATGTTTAGGGAGTGCTCACCCCAAGAATGTTGCTCGCTAAACCGATTGTCCATGTAGGTAGGATAGGTGACTAATTACAGCCAGACTTTTAATTAAGAAATCAAAGATTGTTTTCACAGATCAAAGCCTCATCTTTAAACTGCTTTCTAGATTTCTTAGGAGGCTGCAGCTTGCCTGATCATCAGTTTTGGGATATGCGAAAGTTGGGAGATAGCAGTGTGCATCCCACCTGGCAATTCAGAAAGATTTGGCCTCTAAGCCTTAAAAAATCTGACTTTGGAGGTTTAAAGTGCAGTGTTAACAACATCTTGGAAAGTTCTGGTGCAATACAAGAGGCTATTGAAGGTCTTTATAACCCACATTACTTGTGTTTGGTTCTTGGCACTCCCATATTCCTCATTTATTAAATACCAATTCAATATTATGATATTTTCTGGGCAGTATGTGGCTTTTTTTATAATTTTTTTCAAGATCCCAATAGTATTACAGAATTTTCTACAATATGTAGACATTACAGCATTAAGCATTTTACAGTATTTGGTCAGGTATTTCTAATCTAATTATTTAGTCCTGTTAGTACAAAGAATCAGCTTTGTGACAAAAGTGGCCTTGAGTTGGTGTAACCCTGTTTTTTAGGGCACCCTCTCTGTAGGTCTGAGCAGGGACCTTTTCCTCCTGTGCACTGTAGAACCTTGTTTCAGTTTTTGCTGGATACCACTGGTTTTCACTCTTCCTCTGAGAATCTCTTGACTACCAAGATCTATTTGAGACTTCTTAGACCTGCTTGCAGTGCCACTCAACTAGGAAAAAAGTCCTCTTCCTTACATTTTTTGTTGTGTTAGATTTTGGTAAAGGCTCCAGAGTAAATGGCAATTATCAATTCAATTTAATACACTAGTTTGTGTAATACCAATTTATAGTCATTATATTTTCTGTCATTTATACAAAGATTATGAAGATTATGTACCATCTATCTAATAAGAGATCTGCCTAATTGGAGAACATCTCAGATTCTTTTGTTACATGGCAGTACCTATTTTGCATCTATTTTGACTGTAGCCAGCAAGAGGACTGGAAAATAGTGAAGACTAATTCCTGGTGTTGTTTGCAGGCAAAAATGTTGTTTGTGGCTGGTTACTAACCTTGCAAGTCAGCGTTTCAGTAGAGTTACCTAACCTTGAGATGAGTATTTCAGAGAGATGTTTTGCAAAGTGCTTGCTGGTCATCAAACATTCTTAATGGCAGAGACCAGGACTGGGTGACAACACTGGAAAAAGAGAGAACTTCCTTCTCTTGATATTTGCAATGAATTTCTAATGCTACGATTTAGCCATAGTCTCAGTGTCTGCCATTTATAAGTTTGCTACAAGGTGTTAAAAAGACAAGAAGGTGAGGGCATGGCTGGGAGTGGAAGCTAATGGGATGGAGTGCACTGCTGGCAGCCTCATCATTACTCTATCAAAGCATTTGATTTTTTAAAACAGTGATATAACATATGTGTCATTAGTGGTGACGCACCTTTAGCTTCCAAACTGAATATGTGCCATTTAGGTTTATTTCTAATGCTTGTTACTAAAGTTAATAGGTAAATGTTATTTTAAAAGATCTCCCTAAAATTTAATTAGTATCTCAAAGCCGTTTTAATCATGTTTATGAATGCTAAAATGTTATGAATCAAACAATTGAATGAATCATTCCATCATTGTGTAATTAAGACTGACTAAAAGTAAAATTATATTTTAATGTGTCTCTTCCTATTGAGGCACAAGAGTCCCATTGACGTCAGAAAGTGCAGGATTAGGCCTTAACATGATCACCTTTTTTGTGAGTAACCTCAGTATAAAATCCTTTGTCTTTTCTTTTTAGAGGTAAATGTTTAGCTGACTATTCAGTCACTTGTTCAAAGCTTGTAGATGGAAAAAATGTTTCTGAGCTAACACAAATATTTTTCTCAAAATCTGGCAGATCTTATAATTGTTTTTTCAACCTTGAAAACAGATCATTAAAATATTGATCCTGTTGCCTGAGGTTTGTATGTTCAACTACGTTACTAAAGCAATAGCTTTTGTAATCTCTGTAGAATTATTTAGTGGGAACAGCAGTGAAATTACCTGGCTCACTTTGCAGTATTATCTACCTCTGATTCTATTGAGTAGCATGTGACAGTGTGACACTTAATGCCATTGCAAAGCAGAGCTACTTTTGGCTCAGCTAGTTGTTGATACAAGTTTGGATTGCTGCAACTGAAATCTCAGTAGCATAACAAGTTGATAACCACAGCAGGGAGAAATTTGTCTCAAGGACATCAAGAATAACAGGTCAAAGGACTGTAGTAAACTGGGAAGAGTAATAGAATTGCTGTTGAGGTTCAGAATCCTCCTGACTTTTAACACATACTCTGACTATGAGTTTACTTTTTTAATTAATGAGGTTAAGGAAAACAAATACAAAGTTTGTTACATGCTCTGTTGTTGTTGTATGTCAGTTCCTCTAGGTATTTGTATGAAAACCAGAAAAAACTTCTGCTTTATATCCTAGAGCTGGATTTCTCACTCCTTTCTAAAGATTAATCATTATTTTTCACAGCTAACTAAACACATTCTTTGTATGTAAGCATTTTATATAAATTGGATCCTACTAGGAAAGATGAGAAAGATGATACATTGAATTTTGTATGTATGGTAGCGTTCAAGTTATTATCTGAGAGTGTAAGAAGTTCTGTTTTGAATTCTTGGCCTGAGTCAGGTGAACTTCAAAGTTGTGTTTTCTGTATTGTGGTGATTTCTTGAATTGAGTAATTAAGAGAGACAAGGAGAGGAAGAAACAATAGAAACCACCAGTTGCTTTTCTGACAGCTTCATGCATACAAAAAGCCAACCAAAATCACTGACATGTTCACAAATGCTTTAGGATAGCTGGAACTGTTCTTTAAAAGGGTATTCTATTTTTCAGAAAGTTTGTCTCATATCTAATTAGAAGTGTTTATCTCTTACAAATCTTTTAATATAAACATTGCAGCTATGGCATAATTAAAGTGTGAGTAAGTATCTTCATCAAAATACTACTTTGCAATAACAGGAACTAAAAAAAGAAAATTGGAGTGCTTTTTTATTTCTTTTCTTTTGTTTTGTGTCTGTAAGAGATTCCTTAAAATGAAACAAGAAAAAGTACTGGTACATTTTTCCAATGAAGTGTAATACTAGTGCATAAAACAGTCCATATGTTTGTGTTAATGAGTTTACATTTGAGATCAAAACATCTGTTACAAATAGCTCTCTTTTTTAAAGAAAAAAACTCGTGGCCATAAGAAGTGTAGCTTAGAGGGAACAGTGGTCAAGACAACTGGAATAAGAATTATTTGTTCACTTCATTATTCAGTGTACCTCTTTACAGTAGACTGAACAAAAAACCCAAAAAACCAAAAACCAGACATAAATCAAAATTCATCTTTTCCAGTTCAGAATGAAAAAGAAAAGAAATTTGAAAGAGCAGATCAATGTAATTGTAATTTATTATTATTCTATATTGTCTCCTCTATTTCAGTGGAATCATAAGTTATAATATCACTAGTGAAAGTATCCATAAAAGCTCTTAAAACTAGATAATTTGTTTCATCTGACTAACACGTTTTACATATTGTCCATTTAATAATGAGTAAAGTAGCTAGGCCAATAATAAACCAGTACAATATAGACAAAAGAGAACACTGATTTAAGGTCATCGTGTCAAATGCAGCAAAATACTGTTTATAGCATGTCAGGAATGGCTTTACAATTAGCACTAATTACTGAGAAAAAAGTCAAAACATCAGCTTTAAGGAAGGACACTTTTCAGTGCAAGATCAAAGCCATGTCTCTACAGAATAGCCAAGCTGTTTAATTGCACTGAAGTGCTAATTGGATTTTGAGGTGCTTTCATGTGTTTCCCCCAATTAGCGAGTCATCCCTGACCAAATCAACCTAAGAAGCGATTATGAGTTTTGAAACTCTTGTCTGCACAGTTGCAACTGGGGGTACCTGTGTAAAAGCAGTAGTGCCTTATTTTTATGTAAATTGGGGTCTTTCAGGTCATGTTACTAGGCTTGCAGGGATGAATAAATAAGGAGCAAATCAACCCCACACTGTGTGGTAAACAATTACTTAGATAATCTGTCATCTTTATATCAGTGCAAGAAAACCGAAAAGCTACAGCTAACCCTCTTTTTTTGTTACTTAGTTCATCAGTACACAGTGTTTAAAGAGAGCCTTTGATGCCTGAGGAAAGACTTGTCTTCAGAGGCTTTATCTGTGCTATGCATTGCTGTTAATTAGAAAGAATAATTTACTTTAAATGGTTTTTTAGGTAAAATTTGCAGTCTTTTCCTAACTTTTTAAATAATTTAATTTGTGGTTTTCATATTTGTAGAAATTACTGCAATGATTTTTTCACTACCCTTATTTATGAGTTTAATTAACATCCTATGCATTTATAAAAGCACAAAAAGTCAAGGTAGTAGTGACAGATGATAAAACCCATACAGTTTCAGAAAAAGCTATTATTTGTCAGTAGTTTAACGATGTCAAATACTCATAAACCATGATCTCTTGAGGCAAAATGCAGATGCACCATTTTCCTAACATGATTTTTTCTTCATTTTTAAGAGCCTTACATCTTGCCTCTCAAAATGCCTAGACAGCTTGCTGTAATCCAGTCACTGTAGTGGGATCCTGAGGTAGCAGATACTTTTCATCCTGATGGAAGAGAGGCATAGAGTAGAGTTGCCTACATGGGATTTTAATGAAGCCCTACAAGGATGTCTTCATGCATCCTTCAAGGACTCCGAAGTCATAAAATCCTCACAAAAGTTCTACTGAGATTTTCTCTAATAGAGAAAAAGGGCTTGTGTAAAGGCAACTCCACCCAGGTGACCAAGCTCCTGTCATGCATTGTGGTGGTGGGATTCATCGCAGGACCACTCTGCAATTTACCCAACCTGAATTCTGAGCATTCACACTCTAGAGCCCTGCTCCTGTAGTCACAGTGTTGTGAATGGTCCTATCTTCCTCCCTGTATGCCACAGAGCCCTTGGATAAGTCCACTGGGTTTTACACTTCCTTAGAATGAGTTTTTCTCATCAGTTAATTAATCACAGCAGACCTGGACCCTTTGCGTGTGCAGTGGAGTAATTATGGGGAGGTAGGGTGAAGAGATCAGTAGTCTGGAGCATCCTTTAGGTGCAGGAAGGAATTTGGGTGTAAACCAACTGGGTGCTTGCAATATCTGCATTTTGAGACCCTGTACAGAAAGGACTAAAGATTAATGGAATCAGGAGAGTTAGTAGCAACCATCATGATTCTGTGACATGTGGATGAGTTTGGTGGCAAGTGTCCTAGTTCCTTCACTGCATTTTGCAGAACAACTTATAACAATTTAAACACGTAATCTATATCAAACATGCACTAATATACTATCATATGAATGCAGAGTCTTTCTCTCAAACTATGATATTTATTATTGCTGTTGGTTACATGTTAAACTTCAGGATTTTCTATTATTCTGATAGTTCTTTGAAATTGAAGGACTCAGTGGAGCAAACATCCTTGACATGCTGTACACTTGACATTTTATTGTGATTAAGGTCTTCCACACCAAGTTCCCATAATTTAAGATGCAACTAAAGCAGCAGGTCTGTCATGCTGATTTCAGGATACTTTTCTTTCTTTCACAGCATTGCAACAGAAAATATTTTTGATCAGTCATTTGAATATTTGCTTGACTTTAAGGGAACATGTAGTTCCCTTGAAACCATTTACTTTAAAGTTTTTGAATTGAGTCTGAATTTGAGAAATGTTTATTGCTTTTAGAAATTGTTAACTTCACTTTGTAGGTCCTGGCTTCATTGGTTCTTGACTGTGAGAAGACACTCAACAGAGAACATCACTGGAGTTAATTGTATAGGACTTGCATGCAGAATGTGCACTTGCACATGAAGTATCCTTTAGTTATAGTTTATTTTTATTGCACTCAGACAAAAACTACCCTGTTAATTAAAAGTGAGAATTTCAGGTCCTTAAGTACATAATTCGCTTACCAGACCAATAGGCCAATAAATCTTGCATCTAAGAATAACTAGGATCACATGCTTAACAAGAATATAAAAATGAAATAACATACCTGTTGAGGAAGGCTAATTCTAACCCCAGCCTGCTACCAGTCAGACTATAGCATTTTCTAACAAGTTGTGACATAATGAAGTAAATGCTGTACTGTAATGCTAACATAGTTCAATTGTTTATACAAGAATTTTAAATTTGGTGTTATTTACACATTTTGTATTTATAATTTTTTAATACTTTTAAATTTTAAAATTTTTTAAATTTTTTTTTAAATTTAATTTTTTAAATGTCATTGCTTACTGTTTTGAAAGTACTTAACAAAGTATTTTAGGTTATGCACTGTAGCTGTGTAAATGGTACTGTTACTAAATTTACCATTTGATTACTTTTTTTATTTCATCAGCCTGCAGTTGCAGTTACCTTACATTGACAGAAAGCTGTGTTAGAATTATAGTCTTAGTTTTAGTACACTGTTCATTACTAACTGTAGCAGTACATTCTGTGCTTTTTCCTAATGCAATCTAAAATTCTTTTAGCTTTAGGACAAAATGTGCTCCAAATATGTGCATATCTGGATCTGACAGTATGAACTGTCCCCATGCCACATGCTGTATGGATATTTTTATCCTTTTAAAAGGACTTACACAAAGATCAAGTATCATGAAAAGAGTAATTACACTATAAGCTTTCAAGAAAAAGCTTGTCCTGTGTTGCTTTTATTTACTGTTGAATGGTTCCTCTTTTAATAAACAGGTCTTATGTTGACTCAGCTGTTAGCCATTTCTCAGTTGAGACTGGCAACAATTAAGGACCTGTGATTTAGCGAGTTAAGTTTATTTGTTAAATAACTTAGATGCAGAATTGAAAAGAGTCAGCATTAAGAGAATTTCGAATACAGCTGGGACAGGAGACATACATTTTGTATTTAATGCTTATTCTCTCTTTCACATGTAAACAGTTAGTGTTTTGTTATTTCAGAATACATGCTTTGCACCAAGCTTTTATGTCTACTAATGTATTGGAGTTTATTCACTCTCAGTGCCTGGATTCAGTCAGAAACTGTGTCCTTGTATGACCTTGGTCATCGGCATTTTCATCTTTCTTTGGTGTTCAAAAACATATTTTTAAAGGAAACTTGAAAAGCACCAGCTTAACAGGAGCTGTAGTGTTTGGGAAAAATTCTTTCTAAAGTCTGTGAAAAAAAGTTAGGTCAATTTGCATTAAAAAACTGAGGTATTCCACTCCTTTATGCTTTTCTCTTTCTCAAATGATCGGTTTTTCACAGTGTTTGTGTGAACATCATTACCATATTGCTCTCAACACTTCAGATCCTGCCAGGGTTTGAGCATAGAGACATATAATGGAGGATAAGGGTGCTTTGCAACTCATAGGAGCAGCCTTTGTTAGAAAGGCCCTGAGGATGAGCATCTATTTTTTTGTTGTAAGTTTCATGAGGTCATGATCCTTTTCAGTTTTCACCCTCCATCCTATTTGCTAAAGGACTGGAAGTGATTGGACGGCCAGGCTATTCTAAGCATTCTTTACGCATTTTTTCTTATTCTGAAGAAATTAAAGTTGGCTGTCACCTTTTTTACATACATACACACACACATATACGTACATACATATATGTGTGTGCGTATGTATGTATATATATATATATATACATAAAAATAATTCTACTTAGTGTATTTTGAATCTGAATGTATCACAGAGCATTGAATGGTTCAGACTGGAAGGGACCTTGGAAACCACTCTCTCACCATGGGACACTTTTCACTTGTCCGAGTTGTGCAGAGCCCCATCCAGCCTGGCTTTGAATACTGCCAGGGGTGAGGCATCCATGGCTTCTCTGGCCAACCTGTGCCAGGGTCTCACTATCCTCACAACTATCCTCTTATTTTCAAGCAGTTCATATGACTCTTGATGAGCATGGTTGTAAGAGTAGTTGTAGAGGAAACTTAAGAGTACAGATATGAATATTATTTTCAGAAAATTAAGCTCACTTTCAATGAAAGCCACAGATGATACTCTATCACTATGAGGCAAATTTTTTGTTTAAAATAATAAATTACAGTTTTCTGACAAGTTGGAGAATATTTCATGGAAAAGAGCTGTTGGTGACACTTTCTAAAGTGCTGCAACATTTTACTAATTTAAAAAGGTCTGCCTCAGATCGATTGCGACCTTATCAATAGGATGGTCTCATTCATCTCCTACCGGCAGCTGTCGCATTGCACACTAATGGCTTTCAGCTGCAGTTACTCCTTTTAGGAGATTCAACATTTTGTAATGCTTTCAAGTTCTTTAGAGGAGGTGAAGCACTGTTGGTGGCTTGCTTCAAGACAGTGCTTTTCATTATTGCATTCCTCAATTGTAACATATGAAAATGTAACTTACTGAATCATAAATTACCTGACAGTAAGTGAGTTTTTTTATGGATGGGTAAGAAAAACATGGTAAATTTCTACCTTTCTTCTATTCAATAAGTAATACTATCGATAATGTACTACAAATAGCTTTCTACTCATAGAGGATAGTGTGTTTCATAGCTGTGACTGTTTGGCATTCTTCATTAGATACCTGCTTTGGATTCTTTTGCAATTTGTCCAAATCTTTGGGAATTTCTCTGTGGGAGATGTATGTTTCAGTTTAACCTTCTGAAAAATATTTTTTCAAGCAGTTCGGAAGTTTTCAATAATTAAATTAGGTTGTTTCGTCCACGTGAACTATTAATAAAATAATTTCATTGGGTAGCCACCATGACCTTGAAATTACATGAAGTTTGAAGTAAGGGTCATACTATTGTATGACTCTCCTTGTACAAATTCATCCACATTTGCCTAAATTGTAAAAACATATGTTTGCATCTATTCAGAGAATACTTGTCAGAGATTGGCAGTGGTTGGTCTGTAGTGGGTGTTATTGTATCCCTTCACAGTTCTCCATCTAAATTGTCTGGGAAAAGGGCACAGGCCTTTAAGGACTCTCAGATGGTGTTGGCAGCTATGAAGTAACCAACCATTTGTCCAGTGGAGGAAGCCATCAAAGAAAATACTTCCTGTGCACTGTGTACTCCTCCATCCAGCACTCTAGATCCTGGCATGCCAAAATGAAGGAGGTTGTTAGAAATGAGGAGGACTGATCAGACACATTCAAAGTGGATGTCAAGGAAGAAGGCATGCAGACAAATTCTAGGAGAAAAGCAGAAAGTTCTTGCTGGAAGCAGATGAGAATAAAATCAAAGTGAAGGGTAGGTGTTCAAACTACGAAGAAGGCGGCAACAGCTCAAAAAGTTTGAAGGAAAAGAGGGCAGAAAATGTTTGGAAATAAGAATCAGAAGTTGGTCAATGACATAGGAAAAAAAACATGAAGTAGAAACATCAAGAAAAGAGCAGGGCAATGGGGATGAATGGGTTTATGGTCACTAGAGCATATTTCTCCAGAATCCAGAGGTTTTTTTATCAGCTTAGTCTCAAGAAGGAGAAGCAGACTGTTGCATGTTTGTATGAGAACCACTGATGGTAGTTCTGGATTTTTAAAATTTTATAGTTCTACAAATCACAAAAAAGAAACCACAAAAAACCCCCAACAAACAAACAAACAAACAAACAAAAGCACCACGGAAAAAAGCTTATTTAACTTTAAGATTCCAAGTGCTTATTAAGATCAATGCACTGGTGAGGAAAGTTCTGAATGATTAGTTGCCTAGTTATTTTGTGTGCATTGCACAATAGGTTTTAAATATCTGTTGCAGAATGCTTTCCATTCTGTCCTTTGAACAGGACAAATTGTGTACTGCAGACACATTAGGGCTGCAATGAGGCTGTTGTCTGTAGTACATCTGCTTCTTTTATTGCGGGAGTTGGAAGATATGTAGTGGATGAATTGGAGACTGTAGAAGAAAGCATAGTGTCATGCTAAGACAGCCAAGTGCTCTGCCAGAGAGCTGAATTGCTGCGTGCCTCTACCAGAGGCTTCCTGTGTGGTGCTGGGCAAGGAATCCTAATTTTTACAGGCCCCTCTGTGTTCCAGTGTGTTGACCTACCATATTTAGGATGCATAGATGAAGTCAGGATGCTCTCGTGAGATACATTGAAAACTTCTGTAGCCAGGCACTTCAGCATTATTTGATAGTTTCAACCCTCTGGCCATTTCTGTTTTTAATCTGCATCTCAGTTCCTGTGTGTAAAATTGTGATGATAATACAATTCAGTCTAGCTCACAGTAAAGTTATGGACATACCATCAGATTATAATTTTTGCAAAAAACAAAGACACAGTAGCTGTGCCACCATAAACCTAGGTTGTAAGCATTAAAGCATATTGTGTGCAAAAATAACAGTACATTTTGAAGTTAATAGGATATGTTAAATTGATTCTCATTCAGTGGCAAGCAGTCTATTCTGCACATGCAGTATGAGAGGGGTTTGTTGGGATCTCATGCTTAATTACCATTGTGTCATCATCACATGGAGGCATGAAGGATGAAATTAAGAAGCTAACCTGAGTACTAGTTTTGCCCAACATTTGTGTGTTTGGATTTACAGTGTTCCATGTCACTCTGTTTGCTTGCACATTTTTCATCTGTTTTGGCCCTCCTACAAACATACTTACCTTTAGGTTTGCAGTGAATTTCAGATAAATCTCAGATGTTCTGAGATGTTCTGTGAGTTCGAGTAAATTTTAAATATCAATTTTTTTATTAGACGTTCAAAGATCCAGGTAAAAATAGCTACTATGAATTCTTTAATTGTTAAAATGAATGCTGTATTAGTTGTCAGAGTACTAGTTGTCTGTGTCATCCTCAGAAAGGATTTCTCTTCCGGTTAAGTTCCTTACTCATTGATGGTTTTTCCTTCCTGTGTTGGTTCTTTTCATACGTAAAATATTAGAGGTTTTTCTCTAAAGTCTTAGCATAATGCAATTAAAAAATCAGCAACAACATAAATCCTTTGGAAACCAGGCTTCATTAATACATAAGATTGTAGATGGTTCTTTGATTTTCTTTTTTCTTTTCCCATTTAATAATGTGATTTTAGAATAATTTGGGAAGTATTATGGAACTTTTGTGGTAGCACAGATACACAGAATTTCTAGGTTGGAAGAGACCTCCAAGGTCATCAAGTCCAACCCATGCTCTAACACCTCAACTAAACCATGGCACCAAGTGCCACATCCCATCTTTTTTTAAACATATCCAGAGATGGTGATTCCACCACCTCCCTGGTCAGATCATTCCAGTACTTTATCCCTCTTTCCACGAAAAGCTTTTTCCTAATATCCAACCTATATTTCCCTTGACGCAGCTTGAGTCTGTGTCCTCTCATTCTGTCTGTTGTTGCCTGGAGAAAGAGACAACCCCCAGCTGACTACAGCCACCCTTCAGGAAGTTGTAGAGAGTGATCTCCTTTTCTCCAGGCTAAACAACCCCAGCTCCCTCAGTCGTTCCTCACAGGGTTCGTGTTCCAAGCCCCTCACCAGCCTTGTTGCCTCCTCTGGACGCACTCAAGCATCTCAATGTCCTTCCTAAACCGAGGGGACAGAGCTGGACACAGCACTCGAGGTGTGGCCTCACCAGTGCCAAGTACAGGGGAAGAATGACCTCCCTGCTCCTGCTGGCCACACTATTCCTGATCCAGGCCAGGATGCCATTGGCCTTCTTGGGCACCAGGGCACACTGCTGGCTCATGTTCAGCTGCTGTTGACCAGAACCCCCAGGTCCCTTTCTGTCTGGACACTGTCCAGTCACACCGTCCCCAGCCTGCAATGTTTTGCTCATGCAGAAGCTCATGGTTTTGTTGTGCCTACAGTGACCTAAGGCCAGTAGATCATGCACATCTCAGATGCAGTGTAGGGTTCCTGAGAGCTGGGTCTGAGCCCACCACCAAACTCTCTGTCCAGTCTCTCATCTTGTCTGACAGTGCATTTTGTGTCTTTTTCTTTCTAAAACCTGTACTGCTGACAAGATTTCTGTTTCCCATACTCTGTAGAGAGCTGGATTCAGGGGCTGCATAGGAGTGTGTTTGGCAGAGTGTAAGAACAGAATACACAAACTTGCAATATCTGAAAGCATTTATTCTTGTTTAATGAAACAGTTTATTGAATTTGTTACTCTCTGTGTAAGATGCCTGCACTACCTGTGGTAATGCTGTTATCACGATGTTGCTGTCCCCATTCACACTGAGCTGCACAAGAGCAGTCTTTAATCTGCTGTGTTACTGCACTGTTTATCACAGCACCATGAGTGACTGTAAAATCTCTGGCAGCAAAACTGGGGAATCCACTTACAACAGGCATTGTTTAAAACCAGAACAAAAAGATCCCTGCGGTCCTTACCCTTCAGAGCTCGCGCTCCATGTACAAAACTGGGGGCCAGAGGTAAATGAAATGAAACTGGAAAATACAAAGAACCAATGAGGCGATCACAATCAGCATGAAAGACAGCAGTCTCGGCATGCCAGTAGCGTGACACTGATGGTAATTTCTGAGAATCTGTGATACTTATATTTAAACTCACAAAACTTGCTAGAGTCTAGAGCATAAGAGATTGTAAGAGAAGTCTGACATTTTTATTGTATGGGTTGCATGCAGTTTCTTTAGGCTGGTGCATATTTAAAATTATTCAAGAATGGTTTTTCCCAAGTAGCTGTTCTTGAGGGATTTTGCGTATTACACAGAATATGTTTTACTAGTTGGTTTATTATTTTATAAATTATGAGGCCTTTTTATTGGTGTTCTGAAAGTTTCTCGTGTGTTATTTAAATTGTCTTCCCCTTTACAGATTTCTGCCACTCATACTGCTGATTGAGACTTTTCAGCATGTTCAGTTTAGACAGCCTTTTCTTTTTTTTTCTTTTTTTTTTTTTTCCCCTTAACAATGGAAAAAAATACATGCTAATCCTTACGCTTTAAAATATTTAAATCATCCAGTTCCAATCTGTTTTAAAATTTTATCTGCTTCTGGTAAAAAAATCTGTTTGATTTCACCAGACAGTGGAAATACTGAAGAGAAATAAACAACTTCAGAACTTTTCCCTGAGACATAAACAACTTCAGAACTCTTCCCTGTAATAAAACTTTAATTATTGATGTTTCAGATATTCTTTTAAATCTGAGTGTGCCTGAATATATGGGAACATACTAGATACAAGGAATGTATGTTTTCTTATGTTAAATCTTTCTTAGAAGATTGTTGGAAAAAAATATCATTGTAAGGAAGATAATGGGGTTTTTTTGATTCTCAAAGAACATGAAAGAAATATAATGCCTAGGAAGGTGGAAAGATACAGAGATGATACCCTCAGTCTCATTGCTAGAGAAAATAGTGTGTGAGATTGAAAGCAAAATGAGATAAAATTGATCAGTGAATCTCAAAATCAAACAGAAACATGAATAGATGTACATTATATTTGGGACAGAAAAATAAATTGACAAAAATATGTGACAGAGTCTGGGTAATTTTCTGGAGTATCCTATCAATACACAGAATAAGAAAAATACACACTTGCATAATTCAGCCAATTTTAATCTTGATTTTAATCTTGAATTTTTTTCATTTTAGAATTACCTGAACAATTACAAAATGTGGAGGTGCTTTGTAAGAGAGTCCTTACTTATTTGCTTCCGTATGAGTATAGTGCCGCTGCTGTGGTTGATCAGCATCATTGAAAATAGAGGTGGCAGCCACAGCAAAGGTACATTTCTGGACCTGGAAAACTGGATGGAGAAAAGGGAGGGAGATTTCTCAAACACATTGCCCTGACCCAGCAGTAAAGTTTATTTTATGCCAGTGACCTCTGACTTGAAGCAGGGGTTGTCTGGTAAGGCAGTATTATCTGTGTGCTGCTTGAGACCAGGCAGAGGTCCTGACAGCTTCCTCTGCTCTTAGATAAGAACTCAGAGCCAGTCAGTTCTACAAATATGTATGTTTGCTGTAAATAGAAAAAGCATCAGTTTTGAAACTCATCATGATTGAAACATTCCCTGTATGAATTTATGACATCTGGAATTACAGCATGCCTTTATGTACATGTGATCCTTGTCACAGATTATGAATCACTACTGCATGAAATATGGCTTACAGTTACTCATTACTAAAATTCTAATAATTTTCTAAGTGTTGTATGTATTCACATGGGTACAATACATTATTTTTAAATTTAAAAAATCCTTGGCACAATCTTTCTATGTTAAATATCTCAAATTTAGGGAAAAACATTTGTTAAATGAAAAAGGTGCAATGTAGTTTCTGAGGACTGTACCAAAAAAATTCTTGAGAGTGAACTAACTGCAAAACTGGCAAACAGGATTTGTACGTCTAGGAAATGCTAAGCATCTTAGATAAATTATATTTCTAGCATAATGGAAATGAAGGTGAAGGACGTACATACATACATAAATAAATGTGTATGTGCATGTATGTATCTGTGGATGTATGTGTATATATATAAGTAACATATATACACAAAGTTCTCAAAGGAATAGTTTTGTATTTGACAATGTTTGATGGTGATAATTTCTATTGAGGAAATATTTAACATATTTAATATTAAATAATAATAATTTAATATTTTAACCTCATAATTTAATTCTGATCTTAAATATTTAATCTCAGATTTAGGGAAGGGCAACTTTATGGCAATCATCATTAAACTGTCACAGGGGCCTGTGCAGTTTTATACTAATAAAGAGCTTTAGTCATATAAGAATATCAGATTGATTTAAGATATTTATGTGGGGTTTTTTGTACAAATATGATATATTCTGGAAGATAATTGAGATTTGTGTTCACACTGATCTCCCAAAATGATGGAGTTTTGGGTTTTTTTATTAAACTTTCAATTACTTCAATTGCTTCATGCAAAAGAGAGTTACTTACCACCCCATGTGAAAAAGATGCAAAATGGATCTCTTGATGTGGTGTAGATGCAGCCCCATTGTGAGTGGTAGGAAGTTGTCATAGTTGATGTGACCACAGAACAGCATTAGATAGTGATGGTAGCTGCTGTGTTTCTTTATATGTACCTGCTTTTTGTTATGGCTCATTTAGGTGGAAAGACAAGGAAGAATGAACCCATTCTTCTGCATTTTGATGTTATGTGAACATCAGAAGGGTAAAAAATCACTTAGCTTGAATATTGAAACTATTTTAAGATAGAAAACACCTGTTTCTGTGTACCTTACTACAGAGCCATTGTTTACTCTGGGCTAGAAGGACCCAAGTTATTTAAAAGTGGATATACATCCTCTGCAAGCTGGTATTTTATGAGACATCAAAGAATACCACTCTTTTGTGCTTCACTTCAAAGATATTGAAAAGAAACTTACAGATTAGTTATGTTTTTCTGTTCTGTTTAATATTTCTGTGTTACAGTACATGGATTTTTCAGAGGAGCGTTACTAATGAAACATGTTTTCCTCTGGATTTGCATTTGTGTGCTGAGCTCAGGTTGAGCCCCTGATGTCACACTGCAATTGTTTCTTGCTTGTGAGCATTGATGGGTCCTCAGAAGAGAGTTCTCTAAATCCTCATGAGAAATTGGGAACTTTGAGACTCCTCTGCTGCACTTGACTGGAATCAAACAATTTGATTCCAGTCATATTGAAATGGGGCATTGGGCTTTTCAGGTTTTGTTGGTTTGTGGAGGTCAGGAGAAGGGAAATGTGGACACACTGACACAGGCAGGAACTGGATGTGCTTTGTTTGAATGTGGCCCTGTGTTCTTTTGGGGCACCGGGTCAAAGACCCGGTGCTGGTTATTGGCAGGTCTGGTGTTGGTCCCGCTGCCCCAAGTGACCGTGCTGACCATATATATATAGGTGTACTATACAAAATGATGACGCCTGGATTTTACCACAGAAAATCTCCTACAGTGACATGATTAAATATGGAAATCAGTGTGTCATGGCAGTCTTTGTATGCCATAATCTGTTCTTTTGTTTTAGTAAATTAATTCTGCAGGCAGCTCTGCAAGTCAATTTACTTCTCGTTTTCAAAGATGCTGTTTTGGCATTTACATTGTTACACAACTATTAAGGAGAAAGAACAATAATGAGAACTAAAACCCCTGAAACTTTTTTTTTTTTTAATTCAGGATTGAAATATTCAGGAACAGTGCAGGTTAATATGTTGAATTTGTTAATTTGTTGAATTTGTATGTTGGATTGTAAGAATATAAAACAGATGGGCAGAAAAGGCTGTTACTAACTGGGATACTCCATAATTTCTCTCCTAGTAAATTCCACATTTTTCTAAGCTAATTATTTTTATTTCTGAAATAAGTATTTCAATTACATAGCAGGAGACATGTGGTCCAAATTGATCTCAGGCTATAAGTAAATTCAAAATCAGAGGTTACTACAGTTGTACACAATTTTTTATGGCTGTATTTTATGGATAAAGATATTTTTTCAATCTTATTTTAGTAAAATAATGAGTTACTGTAAATGAGGTTGGTAGTAATATTTTATCATTTATCTTTTCTGGTTCTCAAAACAAATAAAGCAGATGTCTGAAATCATAACATATTGTGTTAGTATACTTTAGGGCTTTTCTGTGTAGTGATGAATTAGTGTATATAAACACACATGAGTGTGGGAACTATAACTCAAATTAAATTCGTCATCTGCTGCTGACATAAACCAAGGGCAGAAGAAGAGAAATAAAATCACATTGGATATAGGATTGGGTTATATAAATTTCATTTCTATATTTAGAGTTTAATTTTGCAGATTTCTTGCTGTAAGTAGTCCCACTGAAATATATTATTTTCATTGTGTTGAAAGATACATATATATGCAATGATACAAAGTAACTGAAGATTGTGTAGTTATTTAGATGTAGAACCTCTGCATGTGTGTTAATTACAAGCATAACCTTAATTGGAAACTTGTATTTCTTGGTTAAAAGTGGTTAAAAGTGTAGAGGGAGACATCAGTTACAAAGTTACCTTGTCCTTTAATACCTTGAAATTCTATCATCATTTTCACATTGTGAGACCACTAGAAAGGAAAGAGCATATACTACCTGATAGCTAGATAGCTCTCTGTTCAGGAGGATTAGTATTTTAGCCTGATGTGTTTTACTTGGATAAGCAACAGTATAAATCAACTGAAAAATAACTGACTGACTTCTTTTAATCCATGTTTTGGTAGAGGTTTTTTTAGTAATGCATAATTAGTTTATAAGGATTGTGTATTTTTAAGTGTGGTGGTGCATTTTAACCTTTATATGTTTGTTAGTTATGTTTTAGTTTAGTGAATGGTTTTGCCCTTTGTATTCCCCTTTGTAAACTTGCTTTTGGTCCCTTCCCAAAGTGGTATGTGTCAATCACTGTAAATCCCCCTCCCCTGGGGCGCTGCCATCCACCTTGGGCATCTCCCTTCTTCTAGAAGTTTCGGAGAGTCCAGCGAGGTGATTGGCCCCGTACCAGACCCCTTCCCCTGTTCTGTATTCCCAGTGGTGATGGTTTTTGTCTGTCTAGTTTGTATTTTCCCTTGAATTTTGTTATTGGAGCATCCCTTATCTTTTGAAACTCCCACTATAAATCTCCAGGACAAGCCCTGGAGCTGGGCCCTGCTGCAGACCCCCACCAGGCCAGGACCTCCTGGCTTGGCTGCTTCTCACAAAGAACAATAAAACCTATGTAACCCAGGCAGCAGGGTCATCTCTCTCTAAACCTCACCTCCACCGTCTCTGGGGAACATCTCTAGCCAGAGAAGAGCCCACGAGGGGTCCCGGGTGACAGCATGGTCACAGAGGGGACCCCCTTTCACAGCTTGTGCCAGGCTGGCCGGCCAGCGGAGGAAAAGGCACGGAAACCCACATTTAAGTAAGCGTGCAACTGCAAAAACTGAGATTACAGAGATTAAGTATTTTATGAATTGCATACTAAATGACCTTCAGATAAACAGATTTTCTTTGTTCTCTTTGTGAACAATTCAAGCAAGAAATAGTGGCATAATACTGAAACAGTAGAAAAATACAATTGTTTATCAATAAAAAAATCATGCTGTAAAAATGTTTTTACAAGTGGCAGTAAAGAACTTCTGATTACACTCTTTCACTGGACAATGTTAATTTTTATTTTTAATTCAAAACCAATAAATCAAAGTGTTTATAAAGATCTTATAAAATCAATACCAGCCTAATTATTTTCTTCATGACAATCTGTGATACTTACCATGCATAGACTAGCAAAAGTTACTAGAGACTGGAGGATAAGAGATTCTGACAGAAGTCTGCCATTTTTTTAATAAATTAGGTTTGGGTTTGGTTACCTGTTGTAATTTGAGACATGGCAAGTAAAATGTGGCATAAAAAAGGCCATAAGCTTGTTTTACCTTTCTACAAAGATATACTTTTTCCTCAGTCACATGGAAATACTTCTGCAGTTGAATTTCAAGATGTGGGGTTGAGTCTTAGGGGCTCAGAAATGGGTCATCTCCATGACATTTCTTTCCTCAGGAATTTTCTAAGTTAATGCTCTCTGCTATTAAGAGCCTGCACACTGTCTTCTTCTATGCCCACAGTGACTCTCAGTCTCTAGAAAGAGAAGGAGCTATACAGAGGTAGGAGAAAGATAACATGCAAATTTTATTCAACAGCATTCAATTGAGTTACATTGTATTTTATTCATTGTATTTTTCTTTGCCAGTCTGTGTGTGAGGGTTGCATGGATTCCCTGACCAAAATGTTAATCTGCTCTTGTGGCCAACACTCCTGACTGCTGTAAGGAAGATGGGAAGGGGAGGGAGAATGGATGGAGAGGACAATCCTCATCCAGTCTGGTCCTGGGCAATACAGTTTTTTACTTTTTCATGGCTTGTGCCTGGCACAACAGGCAAGATGGATGTTCAGAGTCCTCCAGTACTCCAGAGCAATGCTGTGGCTGCACCAAGATGCCAAGTAGTGAAATGCTTTCAGTAAACCAAAGTCAAAGTCAAGACTGAATGTTCTTTTATCTGCTTTGTATTATGTTAATAAATACTCACCTCTGCTTCTAGGAATAGAGGGGCAAAGTGTACATAGTGAACTTGACTAAAGTCAAGAAATAATTGTTGTTTTTTAAAAATCATAGCTGAAAAAAGCAAGGAGTGTGGAAGCATTTCCAGTTGTATCACTGTAGTGCAATATAACATTAATTATTGTCATGCTACCTAATGCCCACAGGTATTTCAAATGCACAGTGAGAACAACAGTAAAAATACAGACAAGTCTTCAAATTATGCAGGTTTAAAAGTGAAACATATGGCTATTTCCTAGAAGATATGTTACTAGTAAAGTAGCATATGGGTGTCCATATGGAAAGGATTGCACTGCCAGTACTGTAGAGATTAAACTAATATATCACTACTAAGGAGATAGAAAAATGTGTCTCAGTCACTTGCTGATTATTGGTCTTGGTAATGCAATTTTTAGTTCTGTTTATTTTTTTTAAGCTGCGGGGTAGACAGGTTGATTATTTGTAAAGGCAAAGCTTATAACATTGTAAAACATAGCTATAGAGTATTTGAATAAATTCATAAGCCATATCCGATCCAACTTACTGCATTTCTATAGCACTGTACTTGCTATACTCCGCATCAAAAACCAAATCTGTTTACATTCATTAAAATAAAGTGATTAATGCTACAGTGACTCAGTTATTCTCCAAAGCTATGTTTCTTAAGCCACTCATGAAGTTTTTTTATTTATTCTTATCTTTTCACTGAAAGGTATCCAGTGGGCCATTTGTCTACTCCTCTCCATTTTCATACCTGGCAAATAACCAGTCCTCTCACAAAATGTTTTTCTTTACCTTATTTATTTCCTTCTTAGTTCAGACTCAGAATGCACTTATCTTCTTGCTATTTTCTGCTGGTGACATCTGAAGCATAATTTTTCCTCCATGTGGGATTGGGCTATTAGGAGGAAAACCGAGGTTGCTCTGACACTGCACTCTGCCAAGAACGTGAATACTTCCCAGTAACATCTGGTCCATCTCTGAGTTTAAAATGTCCTGAATGCTTAAATCAGTATTGTTATTGTTATGTTATATTTGATCCATAACAGACAGTAGACATTTCAGAACCTGGTAGTCAGGTACAACACATTCTTATTCATGCCTAGGATGAACAATCTTCAGCACAAACACTTCACTCAGTGATTAGTTGGCAGCTGGGCTGATTTACAGATTATTCGTGTTCATACCTACTTTTATTATAAGCAACCAGGGATGTTAGTGATGGTGGCAAAAATCAAGTTTGATAGCAGAACTTTGTAGCAGTTTCATCAAAGATCTGTGTCAGGTATTTTTATTAGCCTTTTAAAGGTTTTCAGTAATGGAAGTAATTTTAAAGTAAGGCCATTTTCGGAAAAAACATTAATAGGAAGCAAGGTGTGCCTGAAGGTATTGTTGCAGGTGAGGCAAATAAAAAGTGTCATATTCCAGTCTGATGGTGTTAGTTCATGCCCAGTACAGAACACTTAAGTGCCAAGCATTGTGTGGCATGTGTTTCTTTTTCTAAAAGCTGTGTAAATGGATTATGTATTCATCAGATATATATATCTGCAGCAACCTTCTAGACAATATGTACATGTACCAATTAAAAGAGTTATGTTTTTGTGGCCTGCTAGCAAAACACTAGTCATGCAAACCTGCTCTCCATGCTTGTCCTGTAGTGGTTCATACAAAGTCTACACTAAGATAAATGACAGTGTGAAATACAGCAATATTTATAGTAAAGCAGAAACTTCCTTTCTAAAAAAGGGTAAAAAATATGCTAAGCAGACTTGGAGTTTGAAGTGATTAAAGCTCTCTAAAGGACAATAATGTAAGATACAGCATAAAAATAATTCTATGAAAGAATCTAAAGTTGTGATTCTCCTTTGCTCCTTTTACAAAAACCCTATCTTAGGTGATTAAACCTGCAAACTTTTTATTGCATATTGATTCAGATGCATCACAAGCGTCACATTTTACTCATGTGGGTTTTGCTAATTGTAAACCAAACAAATTATACTTATAAAAACTGCACTTTAAAGTATGACATTGCTATGTTATGACCATTCCCATGCGTTACAACTACATGAAAATAACAGCAGTTTTCATAGAGAATATGTAAATAATTGTTCCGTTTGCTCAGTGTTCAATTGCCATCTGCATTTAGTCAGATAATGTGAGGTTGACCTCAGCTTGTGCTAGCCATGAGTAAGACATCTGTACCTCTTCAGCTGGTGAGAAGCAAGACCTGTGGTCCACAAGGATGATTCATCTTTTTCAGACATCTCCACTGAGCTCACTACAGAGCTTAGTTAGACAAAGAGCAGAGATGAGGCTTCTCACTTTACATGGCTAAAATTAGATGAGATTAACCTCCATCCTTAACTTCATTCTAAATTTTATTAGTATGTCTCTAAAGAGAGAATATGGCTTTATGTTGGCACACAGTTCATGACATATTTAACTGTGAAAAACACCTTGTGGCATTATAAACAAAATCCTTTCTTTCAAACTTAGTAGTATCAGTAATATTTGAGATTAAACTTAACCTTGCACTAAGTTGCCTGATAATTTGAAAACAGTTTACCAGAGTTAGCAAAGAACAATTAGACTAAGACAATTAGCTAAAGACAGAATTGCTTGATAAAATACCACTTTAAATACCCAGCCCCTCTTTAAAATCACATTTTGAAATTGCAGATGTTTTTCTGTATTCTAGTAAATCATCAACGTACATTGCCGTATTTTAATAGACCTCTTTTTTAAAGCACTGAAATTCAGCAATTCAAAATTTTCTTTAAGAAGGTTTAACTACAATTGTTTCTTTCATTCTAAAAGTTGAGAGTCAATACAAGATCTAGTTAATTTGGGAACACGTTGTTAAATGTCTCTAAATGTGTTCATTTTAAGCTTATGCAATCTCTTAGTTGTGCTAAGAGATTTGCTGTATGTCTTAACGAGAAATGTAATTTTGGATGCTAAAAATTAGACCAGCAGAGACTAAGCAAGTAGTAACGGTGATGATCTCAGGTGTCAGGGGAGGGATTTAGACATATGTCCCATACATAACATCATAGCTGATTCCTCTAATAGGATTGATGTCAGAAAGGGAAAAACATATTTAAACAGGTTTTTAGCCAGAATCATGAATCATGAGTGTCAGTAAATTTCAGGAATGAGAGGAGTATCTGCAAAATCAGAAAGAAAAGGTAGAAAGTAGTCTGGTGGAAGTGTCATGTACAACTGTGCCAGCTGCAGTGAATTTAGATTAGTGTCTGCATCAGGATTAATGGGAATGAAAGCCTCTCTACTGTAGCTACTCTCTGTATTCTAGTAGTTGTAAATTCTTTTAAAATGTTGAGCTAACGGATTTAAGAATCATAAAATCAAAAGCCAATGTGGATTTGTGCAGATGCCTTGAGTGGCTGTGACTGCTCTGATCATCACTGATTCTGCTCATGTGCCAAGGAGGGGGAATAGCTGTGTGTGTGTTAGCACAGAGTGGGACTTTCACCTCTGGGCTGTACATGCTGCCGAGCCAGGAGGTGGAGGGCTTGCCCTGCACCTATCTGCAGATCCATGCCTCTCAAGACTACCAAGGATGATCCAGTATGAAAGTTTGCTTAAAAGAGTGCAGTGATTACTGTTTTGATGGGTAGGAGAAAATTGATCTCGATGCCTTGTGCCACTGTTCATCCCTCTTGTGAGGTTCACTTTAAAACAGATATGATGAGGCTACCACACACACATACCAGGCACTTCCAAGACTAACTGAATTGATATAAAAGAGGTAAAACTTTTTTTGAATACTGTACCAGTATTTTTTAATGTCTTAAACAGATATATTATTTTTCATTCTAAGAGCAAACTTTAAAATGTCATGATAGAATAGTCAAGATAGAATAGTCATGAAAGAAAGCCAAGATAGTACTTCTGTTACATTTCATTTTATACCCAAACCAGATTTCCTCAATCCTTAACTATGGATTTGGAATTTTGGTGGGGTTTGTTTTGTTTTGTTTTGTTTTGTTTTTATTTTCTCCTTTTTCTGCTGGTTGCATAGCCTATGTACCCTTTATCAGCAGAGCAGTATTCAGGTAGAAGCCAGGACAAATTTCAGTCTGCTGCTTTGCTTCTCAGCCTTGAGGATTTAAACCTTGTTTAAAGGTGAGATGTTACACTGTTTTAATTAAAATATTTTTAAGTCAATATAGTTAAATCTGTTCAAACTCCTTATACAGAAGCACTTAAACCTGCTTAACCTTTGCTAGAATTGGTTTAGTTAACATTGATAAATTGCTGAAGTAAGCTAAATTAATTTAAGTGAGGTCTTTGCTGGGATAAGTGCATTTACATTAGATGTTTGTACCAGTTTAACTGGATTAAAAATCAATCAGTTTAGTTAAATCAATGCATTTTTCCTTGTATAGGCATGACCTTAGTTAAATAATTTTGTTGTGTGCAGCATGGGTCTTGTAAAAAAAAAAAAGTCCAACTTTCTGAAATACATTTTTTTTCTAAGTAAATTGGTTGAAGATTTGAGTATGTGGTTGAGCTTATGACAAGTTTGTGATATCTTTAAATCATGTTTAAAATTCCTTTGTAGTTCTACTAGTCACCTTTTTGCAATAGAGAGGTCTGGAATCTCTGCCAGCTGGCATTGTAACTTCTTGGTGTTTCAACCATGATAAGGTGCACAAAACAACAAACAAGTCACCACTTAACTACTTGGTTCAAAATCAAAAATACACTTCTGGAATGGTTTCACCAAGGCAATCTGTCGAAGTTACTAAATAAAACCTCACTGTTCTTTAACTGTTATCAGTGGATTTACTGATAGCAGTAATGTAATGCATATAATGCGTATAATATGAAATCCTTGATACTTGACCTAAATATAAATTTTGAAAGCTGATCCAAAGAAAATGATTGTAGAAATTATTGTTGAAAATTTTTCAATGTTTCTGCATTCTGGTTCAGTATGAATTCTTATAGAACTTGGTATCTAGGGTCCAAATGTCTAATATTCTTCCATGTCCAAAAATAAGTCTCAGATATCTGAGGAATAAAAGCTGATGTCATATGTGAATTTTGTTGCTTTGTGAGATGTAACACTTGAATAAAATATAACACTTAACTAAGTGTTGCTGTACACCTTGCAACAATTAGAATTTTTTAATTGTACTTGGGTTAAGGTCACACTCAGGATTGGACAAAAAAAAGCTGAAATAGAAATCTAAATTTGTTTTTTGATTGGTTTTGGGGGTTTTTGATTGGCAAGTTTTGGGGGTTTTGGTTTGGGTTTTTTTGTTGTTGTTATTGTTTTGGTTTGGTTTTTTGTGGGGCGGAAGGGTTGAAAAATACTTTGGGTAATAGCTGGGGAAACCATACTCAGCTTTATTTTGTAATCCAGAAGTCAAACAGTGTACAGTAAGCAGGGAAATTAATTTTTATTTTCTTACGTTCTATTCCCTAAGACTCAATTAACAAGCATCTAACTTGTTTGTTGTTTTGGGTTTTTTTTTACTGGGAAGTGAAGTAGTTTTGCTCTTTCAAGTCAGAGACTTGACTGCTTTCATTTTATATGCCAGAAAATTAAATTTAAATTGTGGTTTTAACAAGAATATTTATAATAGACATGCCTTGCATAATATGATTCCTTATGTTCCTGATCATCCACCTGTATACTTGTCAGTATTCCAGAACAAAGCTGGTTATAGGCACCTGTGATTCCCTAGATAAAAAGGCAATAGGATTTCTGTATCAGCTTTTAAAATACATTGGAATATGCATGCTGTGTTTATTTAAAATGGTTATCTCACTGAATTTGGCAAAGATTGCATAATAAAACTTTAAATTTGGGATCTTTTGTTACCAAATAAAAGAAAGAAAAAAAAAAGGGAAGAAAAAACAATGGCCATTGATTCTTTGTTAGACAGAGGTTCCCAGGGGAAAGCAATAATAATTATGGAGTAGTACAGCTCTTTGGATACATAATTTCCGGGGGCCCTTATGCAAGGGGATTAGCATTTCACATTTTGTTTTCTCATTTAATGAAACTACCACCTGCAGAAAGGAAACAAGACTTAAAATCTTCTTTTACCAGGACAAACACCAATCTCTTGATCACCTTAGAAATAGTATTTTATTTTCCTGAGATACAAGTTTACTTCTTTATCCTTACAGATTTCAAAATAGATCTGTAATGCTGTCATATTGTAAGTCTTATGCTGAATTACTATCTTCTCTCAAATGTCTATTAGTGTGATGAAGTTTCCATTCTATAATTCTTTTTAATGGGCTCTGGTTAATCTGCAGTACATGCTGGGTACTGGGCTTCTGCCCAGTAAAGCTTGAAATCTGAGCTATTACATGAATGATCCATCTCTCTTTGTGTTCAGCAGATGCACTTTGTCAGGATTTCTGTTTTTGTATCAAAGTTCATGATGAGGAGTTTGCACTACTTGTAATGCATTTGTGCTGAATTCTGCACTCTGAGTGCTTCTGGTGCTGCCATGCTGAAAAAGCCTTGAAAATGTTCCAGTGAAATTTTGCAGCTGCACATACTTTCACAGCATGATTGAGAAAAAAAAGAAAAAAAAACTGAAGAGTCAGAGATCCTGGGCTCATCCAGTTTGATCACAAACATGCAGTTAGCATCTGATTCTTAACTTCTAATGTAGATTTCTACAGTTTGTTGTGAAGGTTTGAGGAGCAAT
The DNA here is from genome assembly GCA_013400435.1 of Pycnonotus jocosus. NCBI lineage: Eukaryota > Metazoa > Chordata > Aves > Passeriformes > Pycnonotidae > Pycnonotus > Pycnonotus jocosus. The sequence continues at coordinate 69,523 of VWYP01019248.1, forward strand.
TTGAGATTTTGGCACACTCTGGCATGTTTGTCACAGATATTTTTCCAGCTGTTGAGATCAGCCTCTACCAAGTAATCAATGTATATGTGTGGATGTTCACATACAGCTCAGGACTGTCACTATGTGCCTGTCTTATTATGTCTACTTGCACTTAACAGTAATTTCAACATTTTGGGTTTTGTTTACTGTGTTTTTAGAGGAAATTTGAAGGTTGATCATTTAACTGTGCATATGCTTCAAAGTGTTAAAGCTCCTGGTAATGTATTGTTTTGCTAAAAACTCCTAGGTCATGAAGTATTTTAGATACACAAAATTGATGGATATGAGTTATAAACATCTGATAAGATGTTCCACATACAATCCCCAAATACCTTTCTTTCAAAAAAAAAAAAAGAAATAGAAAAATAACTTGCTTGGGTACGAATTTGTGTCTTTTAAGTCCTCAGAGGGCTCAATATTTTTAGTAGGGCTTCTTTTTACTGTTGATGTAGCAAAACTTGGGAACCATATAGAAAGAGAGAGAGAGGGAGGAAAAGATTTTGCTTTCTTTGACAATATTTTTCCCTCTGTTAAAAGACCTGTGGATATATAAGCCATAAAATACTGTGTTTGACAAAGCAAAGTTTGCATTACATCTAAAGATATGCTATATGTTCAGTATGTAATTGTAGATATTTGCTGAATAAAGTATCTTTTTGGAGAAATCAGTATGCAACTAACTAAAATGTAAAAGCACTCATCTTAGAACTAGGAAAATACTGATCTCTGTTCCTTTTGTAAGAAGTAATTCTAGATCAACAGTAAGTCTGTTAAAGGAAAGAGGTCCATTTTCTGAAAGCATGGGCTGTCTATCCAGTTGCTGTCAACTTTTTTTAATGCCTCTGATTTTTTAAGGTTTTTGACCTATGTTAATTTTTAAAAATTAACATTTACTGGAGGAATAAAATTGCTTTTTATTTAAAGATGGTGCCATTGTCTACAGGTAAAATGCAATTTTATTTCTGTTGTTTAGAAAAGAGATCTCTAGTGAAAATTAAATCAACATCCTACTTGACATATCAGATCATAAACTAAAATTATTTTACATAAATACCACGTTGAAAAGTTTTTGAGCCCCGAGTGGAACGGATTGCTACTGTATACTCACTTCACTGCAAAACCAGTCAAAGGTTCACTGAAAAGCTGGTCAAAGGATTCTGTTTCATTTCCCTTTTTAATCTTGGTAAAAGCTGTTCCTGAGAGTTTGAACATGCACCATAGGTGTCCTCTTTTCCCATTATTCGCCTCTACATGCTTCTTCTCTTCACAAGACTTTATGATACGACCAGGTTTCCTACACCAGTGGTCAAAAAGAAACAATATATTCTCACACTGATTATTATTTAGAATCTCTTTTGTTATGGATGAGAGTATGTCCAAAGGCTGCTTTTCCCAGGACAACACTAATGTTTTTAGATGGCCCCTGCAGGCAACCGGAATTTCAGATCTCTGAGAGTGACACATGCAGCCCTGAAATACGTACTTTTCTTCACATAAATGCCAAGGAAGGTCAGGGGAAAAAAACCTAGGTGGAAAAAGTGTAATTCATGCTGTTGCGTGGGAAGAGTGGTAGTGCTTGCAGAACAGCTGCTCTCAGCTTTGAATTAAAAAAAGGTGTTTTATGGTTCCTCTCTTCCCTTTCTGGCACTCTGCAGCAAAATTTGGAGTGGCTATATATTGATTCTAAAGATGCATAAATTATTAAAGAAAGACATTAAAAGCAATGAATCGTTTATAATAATGTCCTAAAATTAATGTCAATTCAACTTGATTTTATGATTGTGTTGCATACGGAGAAAGCAGCATGTTAAAAGACTAAATTAACTAGGGGAAAAACATCAAGAGATCCATGCTCTGTTCCTGTCCCTGTCATAGATTTCATTAAGTTTTGGGAATTACACTTAATTTGGCTTGTTCTTTTTTTCTTATCTGGTAAAACTACCTTTTT
>VWYP01019262.1:0-29809 GCA_013400435.1 Pycnonotus jocosus
TTCAAATAAAAGGTTTGAGTGAAAAGGCAGTAGAGTAGTAAAATCTGTCCCCCTGTTTTTTATATTACTCCAGGGAGGAAGAAAAAGCAACTGTTTAGAGAAAAATACGAATTCTGTTCACAAAGCATGGAGCTTTCTTCACATTAAAGCATCTTGCTGAAAAGAGGAAACAAACTTGCAGAAAGAAAAAATATAAAATTTTAAATGTAGAAAGTTAATCACTCCCAATAGTTCAAATTACTTACACTTAAACTACATATTTTTTAACCTATCTGGGACTGTGGTGAATTCCAATCAATGTAAGTAGCCTGTGGTCAAGAAGAGCTTTTATCTTTTATAGACTCTTGGTAAACTACAGCTTTTCCTGTTGGATCCTGACCTGCAGATTGAGTGTTTTGCCTTTATCACCTTCAGATTGGATTACTCATTGAACCCTGCACAGGTCTGCCGACAAAGCTCTTGTGCCACCAAAGTGCAGAGGCAGGATTTATGTCTTTATACAATGAAAAAAAAAAAAAGGTCTACCCCTGAACTGTTAAGAAGGAGTTAAATACTAAATTTAATTAGCTCCTGATTTAGGGTGTTGCAGCAGACCTGGAAATATCATCCTACAGAATCTTTTATGATTTTCTCATATCTTGAGGTTGAGTAAAACATGAATTCTGATCTAACTCCAGAAATAAATACAGCAAGTGATCTCCAGACTTTGGTTTGGAATTTGTAATCTTCTTTCATGTCATAGATACTCCAGTTTTAGAAGAATTCGGTTTTACAATTATATGAGACCATTCTCAGTTTAAGATAGAAACACTACTTTAGAACTGAATTCAGTGGATTTCAACCAGCAGTTTCAAAATCAGGCTTGATCATTAAACCTGTTATTTTATCTAACAACTCTGAAAAGTCTGACAAAAATGTATCCAAGTGAAAAACATTGAAAAACAAACTTAGAAATTTTTGGAATGAAGGAAATATTATAACAGTAAAAATCCATGTCCAAATTAATTCTTGTCACTGTGTGGCATTTCTGATCTGTAGCAACTCATGAAGTCCAGTGTGGTTACATGACCACAGCTGTAGGGCTGACCAGGGTTGTTGGTACCTGAATTTTAAGTCACACAATGGAAAAATTGGAATTGAGACACTGGAGCAGCTTTCCATTCTTCTCTAATTGAGGAGTGATTATGGAACACCAGCCATTAGTATCCCCAAATTAATTTAGAAATAAGAAGAAAAGTAATGAGCAGAACAATAAAACAGTTTTTAGCTCCAAAGACTTAAACTGCCTAGGCAGCTGGATGAAATTCAAGCTGTTCCTCAATTTACAACTGCATAAAATGTGTGCCTATGTGTGCACATGCTTTAGAAAGCTTCATTTTTATAAAAAGTGATTCTGATGCACTTTATAGTTTTGAGTAATCTGATAGGTTTAAACAGAGAGTAAAACATTAAAACTGAAGCATAAAATTTTGATAACTGCTGTATCCTTACACAGCCAAGAAAGAGGAAAAAAAGTGATTTTAATGAGGACATAAAGAAAACATGAATCTATCCATAAGTTTATGACTTATCTGCTCTGGAAAACAACCTTGAACCTTTGGGCAGGAAATGTAAGTAATAAACATTTGTAAACAGGGAGGAAAAAAAAACCCACCAAACCAGCATGACAAATTCATATTAATTTCTCAACACAGCAAAGGACATTAAAGCTTTAAAATGAAAGCAATAGCTATTAGAAGGCAAATAATTCGGCTTGTGACCTTATTTCTGCTGAAGACATAAAATAATGAGAAAACAGAGAACTGGAAAAGTTAAGATTTGCAATGATAGGATGAAAACACGTATCTCATTTGGTTTAAATGTCTGTCCAGACACAGCTTTTATTCAAGGAACTTAGTCTTTGAAGAAGAAAGCAATGAATGTAAGTGAAGAAGTGCAACAGAATACTTACCATGGAAAAGTGTAAAAACATACAGCTATCATAGGTTTTAATTTCCTCTAGAAAAGCTGAGTTTTTAAAAGCTTTTAAATTATAAGAAAATATTTTGGATTTGCATGATAGTGCAATTGTGCTTGCTGCTCGGAAAAAGCTGGTAGTCTTTACAAAAAGGAAAATATGGTGATATAGGTTGTTAGCAAAAGGATTTTTAATCTCTAAGGTTTCTTACCATCCTCCTTAGCAAGATATGCATGGTCTATACATAGCAAATATTAATTTTGAAATTTTTCATAGACTTCCATTTGTCATATGTTTGGCTCCTGACTTTTCCACTGGAAAGTACATTTTTGACATCTCAAAGTTTTGATCTGAAGGAAAAGTGAGTCACAGTGACCAGAGGCTTTGGACAGCTTTGTAGGGGAAAAAAAAAACAACAAACCAAAAAAACCCAATGTAACAACAAAACAATAAAAAGTCATCAAAATAAAATTAAGCTAACAAAATAATTTATTGCATTTTCTGAAATTTCAAGGAAGGCATTCAAAGTGCAAAATATATTTGTAAAATGCACAAGAAAGAGACATTGTTGAAAGATGAATAAATAAGGACTGGCAATATCTAATTGTAGGATCGTGAAATACCCAGAAAATCATGTGTCTAAACAACTTTCTCGAATAGCAAGCCCAGGGGCACTGCTGTATAAAATCCAAGAGGCTTCCTTCTTAATAAACATCTTGAGCAACACAGATATTAATTAAAAAGATATGCTTCCAGGCAATAAGAATAGAACAATCTATTAAGCAGATATCTTCAAAAATGGTACTAGCAAGGTAGCCTTAAAATATAGTACAGAATATTAAGGCAACTGCCTTCATGGGAAGTACAAGAGCAGAGAGTTGGGGCAGTAACCCATTTGTCAGTGGTGTAAGCCCATGAGTCAAAGCCTACAATGTCAAATTTACGAGGTTACTCTGGCCTTTGTTCACAAATACAAACATTTCATATCTTTATTTACGGGAGGCATAAACTATTTGTTTTGATTGCCCCAAAGCGCCTGACAGCTCCCCTAGTCTTTTGAGAGAAAAGAGAATTATTTTTCAGTTACAAATGTATCCTGGAAAAGAAATGAAGTGAAAGCTTTCTATCACTTAGGCTGTGATTAACTTGCTTACAGCAGATTTTGTGTTGCATTTCATTTGCTTAGGGCTAGTTTCTGGCACTGTCAATTACACTGAATAATACAGAAATACTCAGTTATAGAAATTACATGATTTGTTAGAGCCTCGGCAAGTGACAAAATCAGCATGCATAAAATGGTCTTATACTCCTTCTGGTTCCCTCATGGGGGACAACATAATGTAAGGAAGCAGAAGAGCTTGAAGTTGAGCTAAGTTCCCTTTCTCACTTCTCAGAGGCTTTACCATCTGCACTCACCATCTTACTAAGAGCTGCAGGGTAAGGTAAAGCAAATGCGGATGTAGAAAAGCGATGAATAACACATGATCAGTGACTTGTGCTTTAAAGTACTAGTGGATTCAGACCTTGGATCCTGATGACCAGTTACCTTTTTCAGATATGACACAGGTTGCAAACATTCAGAAACTTTGATGGCTTTCAAGGAGCTGTTTACATAATCCAAGCATGTCCGGGCTGCAGTTCATTGCACCCAGAATATACAAGAAGGTTTTCAAAGTCTGTGTGTTGTAATTGCAGTCACGCAGCACCAGTAGTTCCTGGTGCTACGAAAATGATGAGGCAGGGACAGGATCGAGGTCAGCAGGGAATGTCCTCTATTTCAAAATCTGACTCCATTATATACAACTGTACAGAAATGACCAATTATTGGTCAAGGGTTTCACCACCCCATCAATCCTGCTGGTGACTATAACCATCACTCAAATAGCTCCTCCTTGAGGAGAGGAATCTGTAAACATCTCCTTGTTTACATTAAAAGTGTGAGAGTCTGTGCGGAGATAACTTTACCATCTTTTTAGTGTCCAGATGTTCTCTGAGTGGGAAAAATCCAAAGCTATGTGACTAGAGAAGATTTACAGTCTCTTTCTATTCTTTAGCCTCCAGTTGCATGATACTTTTCTGAAATGGCCTTCTTTGAGAATAAGACTACTGGAGAAAATCAACTGGCATATTTTTTAAAGAATGTGTGCATTTGAAAGATTATTTTCCTCATGCATAGCACACCATTTGCTGAAAAGGTCTTGAACTTCAGTTAAAAATAGTTAATTCTGTCAGTTAATTCTGAACTTCTCTGTGTAAACACACAGAGAAGCCTGGAAAATGAGGCATGATTCTTGGTAGCTCTGGGTAATCTATAATTGCTTTAAGTATACAAACAGTAATTTAATCTTTGCATGGGGGAAAATCTAGAACAAGTATATAAGTTGCATTACTAATTCATTAAAATATTAAAATATCTCATTAAGATTAAATCAAAGCCTGTTAGGGTTCATCAGCACATCTGGACACCAATCCTTAACTAAATCTTCACATATCATGCCCCACTAACAAGTGCCTCACTTGGTTAGTGAAAGCCTCTAACACAGCTCCATAGGCAGAGATAGGAGCCGGCTCTCAGCTGGTGGTGGAATCAGGGTGAGGAGGGCACACGCTTTGCTTTTAAATTTATCTGGCATCTTGGCTTATGAGCCAAGCTGTCTTCAACATAAAGACTGAGGTAAACACTTTCTAAAGAGTGAAATAACATTCAGCTACTCTGACAAGAAATACACTGTATTGTCCCAAGTGTTGTGCATGGTTGAGTAATGAAGAAAGGCAGCCAGCTGACTTGTTAGCATGCCAGAATATGATGGCTCTCATACAGAAAACAAAATCTTTCTCAGTGAATGTAAAAAATTAATCTCTGCATATATTAAAATGCAAAAATCTATATAAAATCATCGAATGCCAAATCTTTTAATTCTAATGATCCCTCTATAGAACTATTACCAAATCACAGTGTTTCATTTCTATGTGTATTTGACAAATTTACAGGGAATGGGTAATTTAGATATACTGGAACAGATAAAGCTGACTGATACATGGACTATATATACCAGATGAGACAGCACAATAAAATGAAATTAAATAACACATGCTTTTTTAGAAAACAGATTTCTCAAAAGTTTTGAAGATAGACTGCTTCTATATTTAGCTTACTTTTAGTTCTGAGAAAGCCTAGAAATTTTAGATCCCTTTTGGGACACAGGATCTTGGCTAGCAGAAACTGCAGAAGAGGTACTGAGCTCTCAACTAAAGAAAACAAGTATAAGACAAGAATGTTCACATTTAAACCATCTTCTAAATAAAGACAAAATTGTCACCGATGTGTGATCTTGCTCATTTTAGAATTAGCACCCTTTGATTTCAGGGTTATTGGCATTTTCTGGTTTAATTCATAGCATGAACATTTTGATGCTACATATTTCTTTGGCTGAATTTAATTCTATAGCATTCTCTACATTCACACTGCTGTCATTTATCTAGATGACCAAACATCTCTCACTCCAAAAATATCATTTCTGGAAATTTTTATGACTTGAAAAAGAATATCTGGTCATGAAATGGAAGCAACTGTACATCACATAATGGAAAAAAAAAACGGTGACATTGAGAAGCAATAACTTGAAAGATTAAGTGCACCATTTTATGCCAATTACAGAGAAATAAACTAAATCTGTGCTGTGCAAGCTATGGCACATAAAAGTGTGACTAATCAATTTTCTATATATTGTTACATTTTGTAACCACTTTCTCCTCTCTGCATGCAATATGAATGTCCATTTGCTCACAAAGTACTTTCCTATCAGTTTCTCCTTTGAGAAAAAAAAAGCAGTTTTTGAGATTCAAAAAGCAGTTATTGACAAAAAGTTTAAAAATCCAGCAATTATTTTTTCTGATTTTGTCTTGCTTTTACTTTTTTGTTTTTTACCTTAAGCTTGAATAACCATTAAATAAAAGCCATATCTGTGCAATAACCATAAGAAATTAGATATTAAGCTATGTTCTCAATTATAAGCAACAGTAATTTGTCTACATGTGCGTCAAGTGTTTTCATAGACCTCGTCACAGAGGAACTTTTACATTTTCACATGTAAGGTACCTCATTTCCTTTGTCCAAGTATTCATATAATGGAATGAGGTTCATGTATGAGGAAATGAAAAATGAAATGAGAAAGTGAAAAATGCAAAGTACATTCAAGCTAATTTGACATTTCCTCTAGCTTAAAAGGTGTCATTGTTGAATCCTACTTTTCTGAGGTAATCGCATGCAATTAAAAAATATCCTCCAACTTATGTATATTATCAATATGATAAAAGATGTAAATAAGGTTAGAGGCATATAAGAAGGATATCTTTTCTGTTGTTGCATGCTTCTCCTGGACAATGTTTTACATTCTTTCATGATTATTACTTCCTGTCAAAAGTAGCTTCCATTATTCGATAAAATATAAAAACCAAAAAGCTTGTATACAGACAGTACTATCAATGATGTAGAAAATGAAGTGCTAATAATTTCAGTCCTTTTCTCAGCAGAACCATCTTCTAGTGCTTGAACGAATTAGACATTCATGAATGAACTAGTTCATTCTGTAGGACAGACTTCTTTGTTTCTCTGGTGGAAATGCTTATTTTTGCATTTGTATCCACCAGAAGACATCTGCAACATCTCTATTTGATAAAGCCCTAACACACTGTTGGTTTAGTCAAATTTCAATTTTCCTTTCCTCTATGAACTTTCTTGTAGATGGCCAGTTATTTAATTCAATAAAGCAACCCTAAGTCATATAGTCTCTATACTCTGTTTGTAAAGGACTTTGCATAGTAAATGAAAAGGTTTTATTATTTGCACTCTCTTCAGTGGAGAAAATGTTCAAGTTAAATAATGCAATTAAAGGTGAGAAGAGAGTAATTTTCTACATACTCTCTCTGGTGATTTTATCAGTAGGAGTCCTAAACCTTTAAACACTTTCACAGTAGCAATCTGTTCATTTATCACTTGGAGGTTTTATTTTAGCAGTCATTACAACCTTCTTCAACACACTTCTTCTAAATGTCATAGGCCTATAGGAGGCCTGACATATACCTATGATACCAATTCTTAATTGTAACGACTTTAACAAACAGCAGTTACATTCTTTGAAGCCAGTGGGGTTCTACAAGGTTTTCTTTAGAGTTTTAACCTGTGATAGCCTCGCTAAGAAATGTGTATGGTTTTTCTTCCAATATAAAATTTACAGCTTTCACAGAAAACAAAGAAAGTACAAATCAGAATGTAAATTATATTTGTCATCAATAGATAATACAAGATATTATAGAAACTGTTCAAATATAAAATGATTATTTAACCAATACACAGATACAAGTCCTTTCGGAGGATCACTATCTGCAGTAGCTTACCTACATCATTAGATTGATGCTGGAGGCTGAAAATCAGAATTCTTTTGAAAACATACACAAGTTACAGCACAACTGTGAAAAGTTTTCCATGAAAAAATTTAGATTACTATTATACCCGAAAACTTTCAGATGCAAGAAAATAATTTCCCCATCATTCTGTTATTTATGACATCTAGTTCTAGAAGTCTTCTGGTTTTAGTTCTAAACATTTTTGTTTGTTTGTTTTGGGGTTTTTTGGGCTTTGGTTTTTGTTGTTGTTGTTTTTGTTGTTTTTTGTTTTTTAATTGGGACAGTTGGATGTCTGCACTAGAGAAAACAGAGAATTTCAACAAACAAAACTCTCTAAAAAGACTTTAGATAATTAGCCCTGTTATTTATGACAATTCCTGTATAGCAAGTACTAAAATAAAACACAACAGAATAAATATGAGACATAAATCCCTGGAACAAAAGTCTAGACCTTAAATAGACTAAGCAGATAGCCATTAAAGAAAAGGTTCACAGAAGTGCTATGGATTTGAAAATGACCCAAGATAACAGACAATAGAGAAAGATAATTTGTAAAAACACCTTGTTAATTCTATAATGGAATCCCAAAATTTAAGTTTAAGTTACTTATAAACTTGTACTTCTGTATTAAAATGCTATATGTTTGAGGAGGGAAAAAAATAAGGGAACTTCATGAGGAGCAAGAAATTGGGAGGCTTGTTTCTCATAATAACAATAATAATAATAGTAGTAGTAGTAGTAGTAATAGCCAGATACATTTCTCATATTGCATTTGAAAATCTAAATAATTTAAAGAAGCATCATATATCTGTATTAATTTCAGTTGAAATCAGATATTTTCAGCAACAGTCTGAAAAGAAAATGACCAGAGAGGCCTACAAAAGATACTTCCTTATAGAGCAATTCAGATATCTTGTGAAATGTCTTGATTTGATTTACGTAATTCTGTTGCTATACAAACTGGATGGAAAATGTGAAAATACACTTTAAGGAAGGTATCAAAATGAGGAAGCATGCACAGTGGGGAATTCAAGACTACAATGTGAGTTTTTTCCTCCTAATTTGTCGCCAGCTGAGACAGGTTTCAAAATAAAACATGAGATTTAACTAAAAATTACTATTTTGAAGGAATGTGTTCATTTCTAGTTTTCTTTAAAGCATAAAGAAATTGAAACGAGTTGGAAATAAAGAATATATTTCTTTCTTCTGAATAAATTATCAATATCCTCTTAGGAACCTAAATGCTAAGCTTTGGACATCCATTTATCCATAGTAAATATCCACATGTAAAAACCTTCCTGACAGTTTCATTCTTGAAATGTCTTAACATTCTGGTTAATTCATGTTCTTGTCCCTATCCCCTTCCATATTGTAAGAGATTACAGCTATGTACATTCTATGTAAGAGATTACAGCTAGTCCTGCCATGACTCTCTGAAAATACAATTCAAAATCCTCTCTTTGTTTTACAGACATTATTCTGAAAAAAAAACATTAGCTGACTGATTCTTGCTAAAGTACCAGACAGGAACCAGGAATGAAAAGAACAAAAGGGGAAGAAACCTTCCTTCTTGACCTGTGATCCAGCTGCCATTGTCAGTGCAAAATATTGCAGAATGCAAGATCTGCCTGAGTTCTGAGCTCATGGAGAGCCTGGGGGTCATGCCATGCAGGAAAGATTGATCTCCCAGGGTTATCCAACTCCCACAACTCAGATGGATGTGGAAGCTGAGAGGTCTTCCCTGTCAGAGGAGCAAGATATTGCTGAGTTTGTAAGTGAAATCTTGCAATTACGAAACGGATGCCTCTCAGGTGAAGGAAGGAACTAAACGTTGGATGTGACACAGGACTCTCTATCTTAGTGCTCCCACTGAGCTCAGCAAGATTTTGCTTCAGGTGAGCTGTAGTTATTTATAGTGCCATTTTTCTCCAGTTTTCCTTTCACTTTGAGGACTGTATATAAAGAAAAAAATTAAATATTGGGCACCTATCTTGTCTTTTCCTTCTGTAAGAAAGAAAAACTAGTTTTTTAGACTAGTTAATATTGTTTTAATCTGCAAACAGTTTTTTGGAGTCAAGATAAGCAAAGGGCAACACATGCAAGCCTGTTTTCAAAGCAGAGGTGAATGATCCAATAGTTATCACCTCCTTCACCTCTCCATTTTAGACTCAGGTAGTTGTATTGGAAACCAGGCTTTTAAACTACACTGACAAATACTATGGGTAGGTGATGCACCTACCCTCTCCACATCCCAAGGCCACTAGAGAAGATCTGTAAGTGCCTCAGAGACTGTTTTGCACAATCATGGTGCTTCTTCCAATAGAAGCATCAGTGATGAGAACTATTAAGGGCAAGGTTCTTTTCCTTCCTGCTACCAGGTCATAAAGGGCCAGACTTTTAAGAGCTCTTATCCAAAGTTGTATGTCAAGATATATATCCCTTTAAAGATATGTATAAACATAGATATACATAGAACAATTAATCATCTTGGTAATGTCTATATCATGCTTCCACTGTAATTTCTCAATGGCTGTTGCTACAGACCAGTGCAGTGCATGATTCCATTTCGGTTTTGTGACCTGCATGTTGAGCCTTTATTAATGAATCCTAATTTATGTTTTGGTGCCTTCATTTTCATGTAACTTTCTTCCTGAACTAAAAGCATGCAAATTGATCTAAGTTGCTTTGATGAAGAGTAGTCATGAGTAAAACTTTCAGCCACGAGAGAGACTGTGAGTATATTCTAAATAAACCAAATCATGTTTTTCTGTTATAAAACAAGCAACATACTTGTATCTATAATGCTTTTATGTATTCCAAGTTTCATACTGCACACTTTGTGAGGCTAAGTGTTGGCTGTGCATGGAGACAAATACTAAATTAATGTCTATAAATTAAGTTAAACCAAAATTTACAAAATCCCAAAAAATTAGCAATATTAGGAGTACTTTTCCATAGCAGGCAATTCTTTTGAACACAAATTTCTCAGTAGAAGGAAGTGAGGTCAGATACATTTTGTCATCTATTATTTCCACTGTCTGAGGCGAAGGACTACAAACATTTTCTCACAGTTATAGCTGAAGCAAAAACAATATATTTCAATGATATTATTCACAGTTTTTTATTTGTTTGATACTTGATTATGGCAAGCTATAACACTTAAGCAAACTTTCTTTTTTTTCAGTAGATTATTAATGCTTTGCTTTCTCACAAACACCTTTCCTTGATCTACATGTCACTTTCATTTTTTGCAAAAATAGAAGTAAATAAAGATGCTTGTGTTTGAGAGGAAAAATACTGAAAATACAAATTGAATATACCCTAGAGACTCAGAAACAGAAAAGAAAATAAATACTCCTCCAAATAAACATTTGTTGCCTTTATAGAATGCCATTTTTTTTGAGGGAATCATGGATTCTTTACAGGGCAATGCAATATAAACAAAAAACAATGATCCACCTTATAAATATGAGCTGCGAAAAATATGAGCTGTGGGCATGTTTCCTCTCTTCAGATATATTAATAGTTGTTTGAAGTTATTCTGTGATCTAAATGAACCATGTGAGTACATATGACATAAAATATATGGAAGGCTAAGAAAAATATGAAGCATTTTTCAATAATGAACATAAGCAAAAGACATATTTTAAAAACACTGGATGCATTTAAATCAGAAGAATAGGGAACACATTTTAGAAGAAAATCTACCAGTCTAAATATAATTTATTTTTCTAAATCATGGAGACTTTGAATATATGTCTACCTAAACACTTCAGTATTACACTACAGGATGGGTAGACACTAGACATAAGAGAAAATGTTAGGATTGGAGTTAATTTCCGGTCACAGCGTCCTACTTTTAATTTCAATTCCTCTTAGGAGTGAAACACAGGAGATGCCTTAAGTTTTAGCTTTCATGTTTTTCAGATTCTGTGCTGCCTAGAGGGTGTAGTTCCCAGCCTCATATTAGATGTTAGTAAGCTGTCTTCACAGGGTAGATAGACAAAACAAATCCTTTTCCTGCTGAAGATCAAGGACAGCGAGTACAACTGTCAGGCCCAACAGCATTAAACAATGGTGGACTAAAGGCAGAAACAAGAAGGATGGGGCCTCACAACCTGAAGCTGTAATTGGACAAATAAACACCAAATGCACCAAAACTTATAAAACTGTGAGACCTCGTGAACGGCTGCCCATCTTGTGACCATTTTTAGTCCACCTTGGGTGTAGACCTACCTGGTCAGGCTCTTGTCTAGCCCAAGGTGTACCCTTAAAGGCCTTTCAATAAATACCTGCTTTGCTCTCTAGCTCTGTTCAGTCTCCATTCCAGGTCAGCCTTCCCCAGGGGCCACAGGGCTCTTCCTACATGGACACATTCTACTTCTTTTCTAAGACGGTAATTTTCTTTAACAAACACAAAACCAATCAAGCAAAAAGTTTAAAGTATGCAAAAGGACTTTAAAGCTAGCGTCTTCATGGGTAAATTTAATTTTGGTATCTGAAAATGCAGATGTGCTTTTAAACTGGCCTCTTACTCTTTAAAAGCCACCACATAACTGACTTCAAAACCAAGAAAATGCCAAGAAAGTTCTACAGCAACAGATCTTAGTATGTTAGTTACAGAAAGAATGGCAAAGTAGCATATAAGTAGTATATAAGATTAATAGCCATAAGAGCTGCTCTGATCTGGCACCACTCCTCTCAAGCATTTTAGAACATAGGAAGTGAAAAAAAAAATAGGCTTTAGTGACTGGTAAGGAATATAATTGTTTCTCAGGACCAGTTAAATTATGATTTAACATCTTAATCTTTTGTGAAGAAAGATAACTCTTTAGAAGACAATGTTATTTTATGAATGATTCTTTTAATATTTTATGTGCAAATTCCTCCATACACATTGAAAAAAATAAATGTTCTTTTTCTACCAAATTTTCTTTTGCTTGAATTATCCACCTATTTAAATACCCATCTACAAAAGCAGCTGAAAGAGGATCTGAAGAACTACAGATAAGATATGTGGATGTGGCACTTAGGGACATGCTTTAGAGGTGGGCTTGGCAGTGCTGAGTTACATTTGATTATGTCATAGGTCTTTTCCAACCTAAATAATTCTATAAAGCCACTCGTGTTTGAATAATTAGGATGACTTTTTTCATATATTTTTATTAACAACTGTATTTGGCATCTATATTGGTGGATTTCATTCAATTTATTCTTTTTCATAAAAGAAAAATCATTTAGTAGCAGTACTAGTATTTAAATCCCAGCTTGCAAACTGTTCTATTAGCTCAGCACAAATCTATAACTCCATTAATTCACTAGGAAAGTTCACTTAAATTTCCTTCTTGAAAATAATTGTAAACTCACATTTAGGCTACAGAAAGCAATTTTTTCCCCAATAGTTACATTGGTATGGTATCTAAGTCATGCATAACATCAGGTAAAACTTGTAAAAATGCTCCATAAGAACGTAGCGTAGTCAGAAAGAAAGGACTCTCATAATGTACTGTGACATAATTAATCAACCAAAGCTTAAAAAATAAGTCTCCTTTTAAAAAAACCAAACACCACATTCCTTGGCAATTCAAGCTGTAGTAGAGGGACATTTTATTATAGAGGTGTGAAAATCTGGCTTTTTTCCTTTTCCTGCACTGTCAGGAACTAGAAGGCTATTGCCATTGCAAAGCATTCAGACATGGAGCAAGACAAAACAAACTGCTTCTTACGCACCTCATCCAAGTGGTTGTATGGAAAATCAGGCTATGAAAAGCCAGTGTCCAAAAAGGAGACAGCAGAGTCCTGCATCTTTATCCCAATAGAGGCAGAGCCCACCGGGGCACACGCCCATGGGGTTTTCTCGACCTTTCTGAGGACGCAGCTTCCTTTCATCCCAACCTCCCGGCTGCACGGTGCCCTCCTCCTTTCCCCACTGCTGAGGGACTGGGAAGGTGCAGCCTTCCCAAAACGCCTGTCACATATGATGGGCCCCTTTGAACCTGCCTTTTCCCCCCAAAGCTCAGAAACTCAGGTTTGTGCAGATGCACTTGTCCGTTTCAGAGCTGCCTGGGCTCAATAACAAAACTGCTGCCCAGAGTTGGCAGAGACATTAAGATCCATTTCAAAGATGTGAGCACCCACACCTTCATCACCCTTGGAATTGTTTGTGAAGACATTAATGCACATCTTCCCTATCAGGCTAAAGTGTGCTATTAAGTTTAGGGGGACTATTATGTCCATTGATTTTACATCATGGTATCAATGCCTCAAGAAAACGAAGAAAGACAACATCTTCTCCAAAAGTGAACTGTAAGAATTAAGGTAAAATGTGAATAACTGAGAATAATAAGAATGGAAACATGAATAATTCTTATTACCTGGCCACCTCTAGCTTAGTTTCATAGGAAACTCTGAAGAGATCACTAGTTTATTGCCTATGATAAGAAGCAACCAGAGTTTATAAAGCAAACTCATGTGTTCAGCTTTATTTCTTAGCTACCCTACCTTCATGGAAAGTAATTATACATCTTCTCCTCAGAGATTAGAAACTAACTGCTGATTTCTAACCGAAAATACTTCTCTTTTTATTAAAAAAAAAAAAAAGTTAATGCACGGATTTATTTTCTCTCTGTTGGTAGTGGATATAGTTTCTCAGCTCATGCAGTGATTGCATTTCTTTTTTTCATGGCTGGCCAGTGGCATTCTCTGACTTGCAAAGACAGGTCTTCTTTCTTTTCTTCCTTTATAATCCAAACCAGAAGGCTTATAACAAGTTCTAACAGAAATTTCTTTGTCACTCTCTGTGTAACACTGCACTTCACAATACCATACTCTTGTGCAAAACATTCTGACAACAGTGTTAAAAAAGAAATAATAAATGTTCCCTGTATTGCTTGCCATCCAAATTCTGATATGAGAGCATTACAATTTACCATCCCTTAAAAAACAATCTGTTTAAAACCAAAGATCCAACAGAATTTCTATTATCCTGTGGCTTTTAAACCAGGACATCCTGCCTACTGAAAAGTTTCTCACACCACGAGAATCACATCCAGCATTTAGAAGATGATTTCTCAGGGGAAAAACAAAAAAACCCAAAAAACAACATTACCAAAAAATCCTGCTACCATCACTATTTCTAGAAGACCTGCTAACATTTTTACCTCGATGGTAAGGGAGGTATTACGGAAAATACTCAGTCTGGCCATTCACAGGCTCTCTCTCGGTCACATCCCCAGCACGAGCGACTTCCACGGCTGGGGCCGATCCCCTCCACAGCGGCGGCTCCAGTGGCCGAGGGGCTCCCGCTCGCCTCCCCGCACACCCACAGCAGAGTCAGAGCAGGGTTTCTCACCGGATCGATCCCAGGTTTCCCATGGCAGAGGCTCAGATGTCTCATCCCATAAAGCCATTTGCTCACGGCGCAGTAGCACAGGAACAGCCCGAGCTGGTGCCTCCGAGGAGGGCCCCGAAGGAAGGATCCCCTCGGCTTTTCACCCTTCCCAGCCCAGGGGCAGAAGGTCTGGCTCTCCCTGCCGAGCCCTCGGCCCCTGCCGTGTCTGCCGGCGCCCACCCGGCAGCGCCGCAGGGCCCGGGGCCTTGGTGCTGCGAGGGCCCGGCGGGTCACGGCCTCTGGTCCCTGCTCTCAGCACCGGGGCTCGGCCCGCGCCCCAACCGCACCCCGGGATACCCGCACCTGTGCAGCCCTCGGCAGAGGAAACCCGAGAAGGCTGAGACTGGTTAGCCTTTTTTAAAGACATGGTCCAAGGACAGAGGATATGTGCTAAGAGACTGCATAACCTTGTCCTGAAGACTTGCTCTGTGTCTGAAGCCCCAGTTTTCAAATGTGTTGATCGTTGCTGCCAGGCTTGAAGGGATAACATTGGAAGAAAAAGCAATTCCACCTCTAACAAATATTTTAGATTGAGAGTTTACATGGTAACATACGTTTAGGTTGGAAAAACTTCAGCATATCACTATAGTACATTGCATCATCCTTTATAAATTCAGTACAGATGAAAGCACATGTGGATTACTAGTTACTAAAATCATCCTGAACTACACTGAGATTTAGGCTCAGTGTATACCATTCACACTTTATATAATATTGCTGCTATTGTTTAGATTGTTGTCTTGACGTTTTACTGCAGCTAGGATTTGCAATCCTAAAATATATACTTAGAGCACACTGAACTACAGAGTTCATAGTGTGAAAATTTTTGATGCAAAAGCAAAGAAAAGTTCTTTGACAAACATCACTCAAATGGTTCACATGTAATTAGAAAGCACTATCAGAAGTGCTGTAGGAATCCTTTCTGACAGAAAACCATTGCAGTTAAACAAGGAGCAATCAGAAGTGTGGCACAATGAAAGAAAGGAAGCAATAAGCAAATGGAGAAGGTAACAGTGAAGGTGGGAGGGTCAAAGGAGAACCAGAAAAAAATGAATAGAGAGATAAACCAACAGGGAAGCCACAGATACCAAGAATGAAAACAGAACTATATGAAAGAATTTAAAAAGCAAAAGAAGCCAAAGGGAAGGGGGAAAAAAAAGTGTTAACAAGTGTTAATTAGGAATAAGAAACATGAAAAGATTATCACAGAAAAAAAAATGAGAGGCAATATGAGAAGCAGAAGATGAAGAAACATGGCCTTGGGCTCAATGCTATTAATTTAATTACTAGTGATCTGCCAGTCTCTGACTTTTCTGCTACAAGGCTGTTCTTGCTCATTGCAGACTCTCATAGAGTAATGTTAGTTTTCAATGACTCTCTAGGCTTTTTGACTGTAGGCCTGCAGTTCCTGGGGTTTGGTATTGCTCAATTGTTCAGAATAAATTATGTTTTACTACACTTAAAAACATCTGTTTGGGGAATAAGCAGATTAGGAAAATGACCCAAACCTGCAACTTCTTCAATATATCAATACTCTTATTTTTTTTCCACAAAGCAAACTTCAAATTTTATAACAATACATTTTTTTTTATTTATTCAAGATCACTGCTTGCAATGGTTACCCTAACTGCTTCTTCAAAGAATCCATTCTTTCTGCATCTCAAGTAATAATTATTGGACATTCTTCAAATCAATTTACAAAACCTCAGGCTAAATGTTCCCTCTAAAATGGTGGAGAATGCAGGTTTAATTTGGAGCCTGTTAAATGAGACTGCAACAGTTTAAAAGACAGCTAAATATAGTGTTACACATCACTGTAGTTCATTTCAGCTGGAGTACCAGTTATTCATATTCTATTACTCATAATTTCAAGCAAGTGGAGGGAAAAATTCATTGACCTTGAACAACCTCAAATATATTTGGTCTATAAACTTTGATATATCCTTCCTTCTGACTGCAATACCTTTTTCAATGTGCAAGTTCTTTTCTAAGAATAATAAAAAATGACCATTTCATCAAGCTTTTGAAACTACTGAGATTGAATCTTTAAAAGAAAATAAGTTCACTACAGTGCATGGTGACTAGTATTAATTACTAATTTTATGCTAAATGACATGGCAAATTAATTAGCGATGAGCTATTTTGGTGGATATATGCCAAACCTCAGATTGTTTTGGGCAGAAGTAGCATGGCATTAAATATTCAACATGCTGTGGGATGTTCTGGTTACACTGGTCAATCATTAATTTCCTTTGATCCCTAGAAAGTAATTTTTGTTGCACTCAGCTGTAACTGATTGCGAACAGCTTTTTTATTCAGACTCCTAATGTACTTTTCCCCAGTTGCTTTCCTCTGATTGAAACTGTTTGTAGTTGCACACTTTATCACACAGCACAGGATCATTGCTTTTCTGTGAATATACACTAATAGTCATTTAATATTACGCGTTAATATGATTTGCATTTATAGTGTTATTCTAAAAGAAACACTAGAAGAACAGCAACAACAAATATTTGTAATGATTGATGGAAATCAGGGAAAATTACAGATGTGCAAAATATTTCTTTTCATCTGTAATAACTAAGAGTAATACCAACATGCTACACTCTAAGCAGAAATAGCTATTAAAAGCAGACTTCTTTGCCTCAGTCAGGATATGGTAAGCATTCATTTTGTGTACATTTGCACTACCACGCTACTGCTATAACATTAATTATTACCATTGTATTGATTTGATTCTAAATCTGGGGAATAGCTTTTCTTTTAAGTAGTCCTCAAACATGCTCATTTCTGGAAGAAGAAAATGTGCTTTACAGCTCTTTTCCCCCCTTATTTAAAAATTCTGGTATAATGGAAACTAAGCTATATTTCAAAATAGCCTAATAATTTAGTTAATCTGTAAAACAAATAAGCATTTCAGTGTTAAATATAAAACCATGGAATCATTGAGACTAGAAGGGTGGAATCTGGAGATTGCCTAGAACAACTGCCTTGCTCAAAGAACTGTCAGCTAAAGCAGGTGCACAGCGCTCTGTGAGTTCCAAATATCTCCAAAGCTGGACACTTAGATATTTATTTGTCAGACATAGTTCAGTTTTTAAAAGCTAACCAAAACCCGCCATTTTTTTGACGTGTAACTTCTGTCTTACTTGTCTTTACTATTTTTTCCTATTTTCCTATTTAGTCATAATGCAGAACACTATGACTAAACCATTATTATCTGATCATCAAAATAAATTCAATTTATTATGTATCAAAACAGTAATATAAAATTCTGCAGATATTTAGGAAAAAAGTACTATTTCCCCAATTATGCAATGAAAGGATAAGTTGATACATATTTTATATGAACAATACATCAAATTTTATAGGATATTACAAAATTTGTATCATAAAGCATTTGTTTTCATGAGCTTAGACATACTTCTATCTACAACTTTAGCTTCTCTTTCCAAGAAAACCTTATATTAGTAAAGCTTTAGCATAATAATATCTGTGTAGATGACAGAAGAAAGAGAAGCCTCCCTAAGTAAACGTCTCGATTACAGCGTATACATCAGCAGTGACAGAGGATCAGTTGGCATATTAAGCTCTTCTCTCACTAGTCACATTCAAGTGATTTGTGCTCTAAGACAATTTTGGGGTCTTGGAATCAGAACCATCTTACTTTCTTTCTGAAGAAGGAATATCTTCCAAATTTCCAGGTTCTGACATTGGAAACACAGTTTCATGAGTCTTCAGATGAAGCCCTTCAGTTATTACCTTTAATATCTCATAACCACTCCTATTTTGTTCTATTATAATAGATTGGTTCCTGAAAGTTATTGCTAGTTAACTTTTTGCTTTTTATTTCAGCCTAACTGCTTTACTCTGACCTTCAGACTAAAAAATAATTCATAAAAGAATGCATCTATCAGTCAATCTTTTGTGTTATCAAAAAGATAAATGTATGAAAGTAAAAAATTGAAACTTTTCTCTTTTTTTTATTTCTGTTTTTAAAGAGTAAAGCTCTTCTATACAGAAGTAACATTAAATGATGGACACAAGAAAGTAGTGGCTTTGCTTCTGATTCTCTGCCATTTATATCTTCCTTTTTCTGACTTTCAAATTTAAAGAAATATTCACATCACATAGAATTTGAGACCTGCTTATTGCAAGTAATTGTCCTACTATGAAAGTGAATGTATTTTACTACTTTTGAGATCCAAATAAGAACTAGTAGGGCACTCAGTATGATCTTTCTAAATAGTTAATGGTAAGGAATGAGCTAAATCCCAAGATATTTTTAATATTCAAATTGCTTACATACCTTGTGAATTCTTTAACCCCCTGACAATGTTCAGATTTTAATGGACCACCACTTGTTCAAAATATAAAAAACCTGTAAATAGTACATGTTTACCAAAGTAGGCCACTTTTTTTTTTCTTAATTATTGTATGTAATAGAATTTCCATGGAAGCAAATTGTTTGGATGACATAATTGTCCTGACTTAAAAAAACAGGTAGTGATATGGGTTACCATACCGTTAGTATACTCAAATGTAGAGTGAGTTATTTTAATATCTTATTATAGCAAGTTAAACTTAAAATATGCACAAATGCATTGATTTTCTTATTTTACTATCATCTTAATTAGATACACGGCATATTTCAAAAAAATAAATTTCCTTTTTTGTTGTGATGCACCTAAAATTGCCAGTGATTTATTAGTAATTTGACATAACAAAATTAACACAGGAAGCTTCGTAACAACAGCACGAAAATATATGTGCTATTTGGTATTAAGGATATCCATTTGTGCAACATTCATTATTTCTGTATTTGCACACTGTTCAGCTCTGCAGTTCAGGCATTAATTACACTAATATTCTTGAAAATGTTTTGGTTTAAATTCTGTATTTTTAAGAAAATGTTCTAGGATACTTTCTAAACACATAAAAGAAAACATGTCAACACTCTGTTTTCCTGGACTTCTTGTCCATTCTACAGCTTTCCCTAACAGCTCCACCTCCACACATAGATAAGTAAACTGCTTCAAGTATGAGTTTATTTTCCCTATTCTAGATGCCTATTTTTTTTTTTTCTCGGCTCAATAAGTCACCAGAAACCTGCAATGTACATAGTGTGGATCAGCTCCTGTCAGCTACTATTCCTGTCATATTTGTTCCCTTTGGAGAAGTTCCAGACTTCACAATCCTGGAAGTCTTCTTCTGATGCAATTCAAATCATCCTTTCCATCATGCTGCTCCAAGCATTCAACTGGCTGTCATGACAGTGACAGTTGTTTATCTGCTAACCCTGCTACCTTTCTTCTACTATTGTTCAAAGCCATATGGGGAAAATTCATACAGTAAAACAGATATGTTAACCACTCCAAAATCTTTTCCCTAGAGCTAACTATATACTCAAAGTGTTATTAAGTGAGAACAAACAAGTTAAAATATTGCAAAGAGACAACATACATCAGTATTTTCTATATGGTACCAAATACTTTCCTGGCTTCTGGTCTTGTATGGACAGATTCTTCACCGGATTTTTTTCCAAAAAAAATCTGAGGTATATATCTCATTTTGTTTATTATTTATTTCTGAGATTAAGGAATAGAGGCTTCCTTTTGCTGTGAAAATAAGGATTTCTCTAGTTCTCTAGAAGAGGTGTATGAATGACAGATTGTAAAATCAGTTTTCATTGCATATGAAACACCAAATAGATTAAACATTTGAAGACAGCATTTTTGTTAGTGATGAATGAGTAACTTCCAAATTGAGCCAATTTTTCTACTTTCACAATATATACAAGCAGATCACAGTTTTCTCATTAGCTTATATCATTTGCCAAATTCTTGTAACTTGTAACTGAAGATTATGAAGGGATCTCTTCAAGCCCTTCACAGAGAAGTTGCTTTTAGTTTGTGAGATAGCTCAGAAGGTAAAGCTTCTGCACTGAATGGATGAGTGCATAAGCATTTCTGGCAAAATTATTAATGTGGACTTCAATTTTGTTTTGTACATGTTTTTATGGAAGAAACATTGCATTTCACCTTCTTTGAACTTTATGTTTTGGAAAAATCAGTGGTACACTGCATACTGCAGAAATAAGAAAAACATCAGTAAGCACACCAAATGAACCTTCAACATCTGATTTCTATTTCTTTTCTTTAAACTTATGTTGATATTTAAAAGCAATACAGATGAGAAGAAAATTAAAAGCTGATGAATCACACCCAGTCTTATGGTTCTCTAAGTTGTATTTTATAAATGGTATTGACATAATACAAAGTCCTGACATGGCCTGCAGAAGGTTTTCTAGAGATTATCTCTAATTAGATAATTATATCATAAAGATTTTTTTTTTTAATTCCAGATCTTTTTGATGAAGCCAGCTTCATACAATAGTTCTTCACTGGGATAGTGCATAATAATATTAATCATGACAACAAAGCAATACTGAGTGCTATAAGTATGGAATGAATTCAGAACTGACAGATGTCAAATCAGAGCTGTCATCATCAAGATCAACATTTTTAACCAGCTTCTGTGGGATTAAATCATAATTAAATTACCAGAACTAGGCAATGCTATGTGCATTTTTCATTAATAACTTGTCATAAAAGACAATGTTTGAAGCAGACTGATGAATGATTAAAACAAATGATGAACAAGAAATGATTAGCAAAGACTATACAAAATGCATATTAAGCATAAGTGCCCATGCCCTGGAAAGCAGTGATTTTCTAACATAGTCCAAGGCAAATCAATGTACATAGCACTGTGGCAGAAAGGTGCAGTTTTAAAAAACATATATAAAAAGGATCTGCTTAGACTTAATCAGTACATAAAATTTGTGACTCTAACACAACAATACTGTATGCATAACAATATTAGTATCTTATATCTAGTTAAATAGAAAAGAACTCACAAAAACAATTGAGGATGGATAAAATGCCTTAGAATGAGAGAAAGAAAAATATTAAAGATCTAACCTATTCAGATTATTAAAACCCACAAATAAAGCTGTTGTCTTTCATAAATGAATAAATACTGCTTGTATGTCAGAGAATTTAAGGTGAAATCATCTTCTTGGAAACAAAGGCTTTGGTAAAAGTCTCAATTACTTAGAGAACCCTGCGCAGAAAGCACTGATACCACTAGCCATATTACTAGTGTGATCAGAACCAAAATATTTTCTGCAAGCATCAGCACCAGTGGTACACTTCCATATCCTCTTGGGGAATAAATTCTAGGTTGGGATCTGACTGCTGTCTGATTTTGACTTCATTGGAAGAGGAGGAAGACATGCAGAGGTGATGTTGGAAGAGGAGGAAGGCATGCAGAGGTGATGTCTTCTGGAGACACCAGGCTAGAGTCTTCATAGCAGACAGGAGCCCACCTGAATTCCCCAGGAACTACTGATGTGTTACTGTATACGGATGGCCACCAATTCCAGTTCTTTACAGGAAACTCAGAGATACTGAATGAAAATCAAAGATAACAGCTGGCTTAAGAGACAACAGAACTGTGATTATCTGGCTCTGTGTTTATAATACTAAAGCTTTCAAGGCTTGAACAGAAACAATTCTAACCAAGATATCTAGCTATAGTCAGTTGAAAGTTGAATGTAAAGCATGAAATTCAAAATAAAAATAGTTGACCATTAGATCAAAGTACTGAAAAATTAAGATTCCCTGCCCCATCTTGTACTCAAAGCAAGACTGGATATCCCTCTGGAAAATATATTTGGGCACTCACATTATGCTTTTCTGAAAAACAAGGTATTATGCTAAGATCTGTGGCATGAACGTGCCATCTAAGAAAGCAGTTAGACAACCTGGCCATTAAATAGGAGCAGTCTCTCAACTTTATTTCATTGTGACCAGCCCCATTCAATCTCATGCCACAGATTATAGTCCTGACCTTGGTACTTCCACAATAAGATCAGAGTTGTGCATGAATGTGAATCTGACCTTTGCCCACCAATGAATCACATGGAATAAAGCCAAGTCATCAGTGGAGCTAAGACTAACTTCCATACTTCACTTTCAAATCCTCTGTATCCACCCAAATTCCACAGCAAGAGCAGTACAAACAGAACATAACAACTTTTTTGGTCTGAATTCTTTAATACACAATACCTTTCGTACTACCTGGTCAGATCTAATTGTAATGTATTACAGAGCTGCTTATACATCTAAATAAATGGGAAGAAGATTTCTTTGGATAGGCAAATAAAATACTGACTGCATTGGATGCTATTTTTTAATAATTTCTGATTTCCAATTTTGCACTGTCTTCATCTGTTAATGCATCTTCAACAGGGCAATAAAACAGAGTTTTAAAAGAAATGAGCTGCTATAACATTACATAAATCTCCTGCACCATCACCTTTTCTTGTGCACATATGTTGAGAAGACCATAGAGAAAGCATCTATCAAGCTATAAGCCAATCTTAAAAATAAATCTGCAATTTACTAGCTGTGGTAATCAGGCACTCCAAAAATATATATAAATCAATATTTTATAATGGATGCTGTCCATAATTTAACTAATAAATAACCTTCTGTATTTAAAAAACTGTAATTTGAAGGACTACCATGTAATGGAAATAGATACCTTATCTTTAATTTTGCCAATCCGGCTTGTTATCACAATGTCAAAGGGATGGATTCCAGAGAGCATATAGATATTGCTATGATTTGTCTGACTTTATTGACACTTCTGTACTCTGCTCTAGGACAAGGCGATAATGTTGCTAAAATTGTCACTAGAAGAAAATCAAAAGTGACAATAACATGTAGAAAACACAAAGTTACTGGAAGCAACTGTTATGCAGCTGGAGTTTAGAATATTTGACACAGAAAGAGAAACCAGTGAGGAACAGGGGGAAAAAATCAAGCACAATTTCTTAAGGGAGGTACTCTTTGGATTTTTTCATAATGATCATAGAAGAGAATAATCCAGGATATCTGCATAGTTCATTGATATCTGCAGATGCTCTTCTATCCTCTTTAGAAGAGCAATATATGAGTTTATTGTTGACAGCCTACAAGGAAGAATCCAGGATATCTGCATAGACAGTAAAGTGAAGTGGTTTAAAACACGAATATTTCAGGTTCTACTTTTCTGAAGAGGGATTATTACATGTTCTGGAGCCACAGACCAGAATAGCATGAATAACCAAAACCAAAGCCACCAGAATGGCTTACAGGAGTTGAATACAAACCACACGTACAGGACTGGTACCTGGGCACACAAACATAAGTCCTATTTGCCACCAAAATAATTAGGTTGTATAACCATTTGAAATAATTCTACCTAGAGAAGTAATAAGATACATGTCTTGCATCAAACACTGTAGTTTATCAGCCAGGAAGTACATGACGAAGAAGATGACACAGCTGATGATAAAGAATTAGCTGTCTGAAAAAGTAAGGTCAGCTAACAACAATGACAAAAAATATTAAACCTCACTCAGCTACCCAGAAAAAATCTTATTGTATGAATGAAGGTTCTCAAGGAAGTCACTATAGATGAATTTTTTCTTCCTTCCCTCTAGGAAGACAAACTCCTTCCCAAACAAAAAAACGATCCGTAGCTGTTGCAGTTAAAAAAAAATATATATTATTATTTCCACATTAATTCCTCCTGTAAGATTTTTCTTTTAGCAAATATCTGTTGGAAAATGTAATCAGCTATTGACTTTCAGGATTTCTGACATAGTGGTGCTTTGGTAGTGATTCCAACTGATTAAAAACTAAATTCAGATCTTATGCCTCACCTGTGGTTCTGTGCATGTCATCCATATGGCTGCATACTATCCATATGAACATGTCATTGCTATATTCTGTACTAGCAAGGATAACCTTGAAGCACACCTGCAAAAAAGACTTAGTTAAGATGGACAAGAACACCTACAATCCCATTCTCTTGCTGCCTGACACTTTACAGTTGGCCTTCCTATATTTGGTATAATTTTACTTAGTGCTTCCTGGCTAGTGGGGTTCTTTTTTCTATCCAGTGTATAGTACAATCATTGAGCACTCAAGTGGAAGAGATTCTTTGTCAGGGAAGAAATTTGAAAAAGGGGAAAGAGTTTAGGGTTCACCTCCTCCAGTAAGAAAGGGCAGAATTTACTTGAAATGCTTCACATAAGAGGATACAAAACCCCCAAAATGTAGACATTTTACCCTCCAAGAGAATGACATTGTAATACTCAAAGGAAAACTCATATAACTTTTTGAAGAAGAAGAAGAACAGAAAACACTTTGTTCAAAGGGGTTAAAATGAGAAAGTTCAGAGATCACAAGAGTAACTTCTTTTAAAACAACTTCTTTGCTCACCTTTAATTTTGTTCTATTACGATTTGCTCATCAGAAGCTACCAAAGTGCATTCCAACCTAAAGTCAAGTGTCAAAGTTTTATACAAATTTCCACAAAAATGACTTCAAATTATTTCTTCATGTGACATGTCAGTAAATGTTAAATATACATGTTATCTGAAAAAAAAATCCCAACTAACACTTGAAATGAAAGCAATAAAAATTCCAACAGTACTCCTGGAGAATTTTGAGTGCTATAAAGTAATCTTGAGATGAATTGAATTATTCTTGTTCTACATGATAGATAATTTAACATATGCATTAAAAGTGATAATGATCAGAAAAGCGATTCCACAAAATTGACATTTATGAATGTGTGGCTTCTGAGTGATAAGAAGAAACTTTGCATTTGCTGAAGAAATGAATACTTGAACTTCAGTTTTAAATCCATATAAGGCATAATGATATTTAAAAAATAATAATGTTCAGGAATTTATGCAATTCCTACTTCGTACAAAAAAAGAACATCATTATCTAGTGTTATAGATGGAACAGTTGAGATAAAGTCCTGCAAAATTTATTATGCAAAGTCCATTGGCAGTGCTGGAAATGGAACCATGCACTGGTGAACTGTTTAACAGCAATTATTATTGCTGTGAAGTTGTTGTCAAAAACAGTGAAAATAAAGCCCAGCTTTGATGTTGTATGATTTGTGTTAATATAAAGAGTTTCTCTTTTCTTCTCTTCTGATTTTCCACAGACAAAAAGATGAAGAGTTGAATAGGCATACACTATGGATAGATACTGAATTAAAAATGATAGGTCACTTGCATATGGGATAAGGAATTTGCTTCTCCTCTGTTGTCTCCCTATCCACCTACACAGCAGAAAAAATTGGGATTTTATTAATCCAGGAATAAACAGGTATTTATTGTGGAAAGCTACTACAAGATTGTCTGTCTTAGAAAGTCAGCAATTAAAAAAGTGCCATTTCTGTGTCACATAATAGTAAAAAGTAGCAGGCAAATAAAAAATATCAATTAAAACATTGAGCTCCTCTGCAGGTTGAGTGTGGCTGAAAATGTCCACAGAACAGTCAAGCAAACTAACACTACAGTGGAAGAAAATGTAATGGACAATAATAATTACCCCATTATTTAATAAAGTCAACAACAACAATTGGTAGTCTCATTAAGATTTATCTATGATGTAACACTAATGTTCTACCTCCTTGGTAGGCATAGGTGGATGAGAAGTAGAAACAACAAATGTAGCCAAACATCTAGTCAGACTACTGAATCACCTAATAAATAATTACTTGCATACTTTGGCTATATATTGTGAATAATAATTTATTTCTGCAGACAAATATGCCCATTTAGCAAGTACAAAAGATGCACTCCAATCTAAGGCAGGCATTTTAGCTACTGGCAATTGAACAGAACAATGAACTTGGAAAGTCATCTGTCTTCTGAAAGGGTCATTCATTTCCAGACATTTTGAAATGTGAATAGAACATTTTGGAGAACCACAAACAGATTTTTAGAAATAGTGTTGAAAACAAGAACACATTTCAAAACTAGATTGAAAGTCTTCAAAAAGCTTTTTTTTTGTAAGAACTAAGGGATCTTGGCAAACGTATAACCAGAAATAGAAAATAGATACGGTTATTTTGTTTTCATATTCATAAAATATATCTTTGTTACTGGAAGTTAAACAGTATTGATAAGAGATTACCACAGTTTATAAAAAGCTTTTTTCCTCCTTTAAATAACACTTTCAACAGAGACTTTCTAATTATGGTGTTTCAGGTCACATCCTTATTTTTTTGAGCTTCTTTTTGAGCTATAGTTTCATTTTTGTTCCCCCGGAAAAAAAAAATTGTGGTCATATGATAAACTGGAAGGAAAAGATAGCAAAAGCAGAGAATCTATCATAGTACAGAAGTAATGGCACTGTCCATAAGTTATTACAAATTTCTCAAATTAACTATTCACACATTATACTAGATTTTAATTATTCAAATACATAATAAATTGCAGAAAAGGACTATATTAAAAAGACACTAAGGGAAATAGCAACTGCAATTTTTTCAGAACTGTTTTTATTTGTATATGCATGCCAATAAAATAAAAAATTTGAGAAAGAAATTACTTTTTGATACTGGTGAAATTGAAATGCAAGATACTTTATATGAGAACAAAAAAAGTAGTGTAGTCACTCCTCGCAGTCTGAATTGGAATGATATTGAAGTCTGATTTAAGTTTTGTTTAGTAAGTTGCTTTACTTAAATGATATTATAAAGATCTTTATTTACTCTACAAAGTGATCACCATGCATCATTATCAACCATTAAGGTAAGCAAAAGCTCTATCAGTTTGACCTTCTATAGAGGCTGAGGCCCTTCTCATTCACTTAGCTGAAACAGTTAAAAACCATTTTTAAGGGAACATACCCATTTCTTGGTCAACATTCTGCCATAAATTATAGAAGATGAATCCAAATAAAAGAGCTGAATGAAAAGTCCAATGCTAAGAACAGCAACGGAATTTTCATTCATTAGAAAAAGAGGAACAAAATTAGAAATATATGCTTTATCTCACCAATTCCTTTTTCTGAGAAAAATGCCTACCAAATATTCATGTAGCTTGGGAATCAGAAGCCATTAAGGTGTGTAAGGCCTGCGTTGAAATTTTGCATGGAACAGGAGAAAAATTTCATTTTATCTCAAAATACATGTTCCTACTGAGAAATACAAAGGATGGAGGACAAAGAGAAGAGCAGGTTGATAGCTCTGAAAACAGACCTGCCTCCTTTTCCCCATCCCTCCAGAAAACAGAGTTTTGACCTTCTCTAGGCTAGACTCAAGAAACTTAGACATAAACATAGTCCAACAGTATGTGAGCGGTTATTAGTTCAATAATATTTTTAATGTAAACCTTCCAGGGAAATTTTTACATAGTTTGTTAAAAAATGCAGGGGTTTTGTTTGTTTGTTTGTTGTGGTTGTTGTTGTTGTTTGTTTGTTGTTTGTTTGTTTTTTTGGGGTTTTTTTAAGTGAAAATGTGTAAAAGAATAGATTTTTGTACATTCTTTGAGTTTCATGGGAAATTCAGCTTACAATCCTAGAATATACATGTTCTTTTATACATTTGAAATTTATTTGGTTTCATCCTGCTCCAGATAAGGCAACTTTAAAAAACCCCAAATTCTAAGCAAAAAGATATCAGGTTTACCTTGTCTGGGAGTGCAAAGAGTGAAAAGTGTGCAGTGAGTTTAAAATAAAAACTAGGTATAAAATAAGTCTTGTAGATTATGTTTGTAAAAAGCAGCTAACTTTTAATTTCCTTGGACATATCCACTGGCCTACATGCAATGCTTTTCTACTATTACTTTTTTGTATGTTGGTAAGAAGAGGATGGGACTAAAGTAAATTCTTCGCATTGAGGAAACAATTCTGTACATTGTTATTTCTAGGCTGTTACTGTCAGAATAAGGCTGCTAGTACATCAGAAGCATTGATGCAACCAAAAATTCAATTACAAATACAAATATGGGTAATGAAAAAGCAACAAAAATAAGAAAAGGAATTGTATTGATGGGACTGAACACTTTACTCAAACCCATTCTTGAAGACAAAAGGCAAACATAAGAGAAGCACACAGAGTCTATGAGCAGAAGGCACTTTCCTGATTATGCCCAGGCTAAAATCAATCACAATTCCTTATACAGTGCTCAGTATTGCAAGCAGTAATGAAAAGATAAAGAGGATCATGACAGAAAGAAAATCTGTAGTTCTGATCTGAAGGTCAAACTTTTTAAAATTGTTATTGAAAAGAGTATTCCAATTTTACTGTTAACATCTATTTTAATAGATAAGGAACATAAATATTTCAAATAGTTTTTAGTGTTTACTTACTGGAAGCATAGAATGGTTTGGGGTGGAAGGGACCTTAAAGATAATGTAGCTCCAATCCCCAAGTACTGTAGACTATTAATTTTGCTTTCAAGGAGTCTTCAAAAAACTTTTGTAGTCATAATTCCATAAAATGGTCAGTCTAGTCCATAAAAAAAAATCCTGATTATAGAGAATAATATAATGTTATTGCAGAAAGATTTTTCCATACTTTTCATTTGGTCCAAAAATTTATGGTTTTGTAAGTTTAAAATACCCTACCTTTCTTTAAGGATAATTGAGTCTTTGTTGCAAAGTTTCTAAAAAAATATCAAACATAAAAGAGGCCAAAATCTACCCTTTTCTAGCTCTGTTGCTTCTTGCTGAAAAATGCAAATTGCCTTGGATAGTATTCATCTTTGAGTCAGTGCTCTTAAACCAGTGCTTCTCAACCATTTTTCTAATCAGATCAACTGCACATCTTGCACTGTAGGATGCAGTTCCTTTCAATCAAATGGTGTCCCTGGATAGAGGAAGGTGCCTTCCTTAATAAAGAGAACTGAAAACTGTGTTTACACCCAGGTCAGAACATCAGAAATTACTGTGAATGGAAAAAAAATTGTAAATAGAGAGGTAATGTGGATAGGCATGTAGATGCCTGGAACATTTCCCGTGGCAAAAGGAGGCTAATTGCATGTTGCATGTTCCTTTTTTTATCCATATATTTTTATTTATTTTTCACTGATACTGAAAAGTTTCTAAAGTAAGATGACTTAAGTTTGTATTTGTTTCAACATACCTTGATTTTCTTTTTTCATTGCAACACAATTTGGCTATTTAAAAACT
>VWYP01019262.1:29839-57680 GCA_013400435.1 Pycnonotus jocosus
TAAAAACTAAATTTATAAAATATTTTTAAATTTATTATTTAATAAAAATATAAAATTTAAAATATTTCAGAGGAATATTTAGCTGAACTTTCATACGAAGATCCAACAGTTGGAGTTCTAAACTATTCCAGACCTTATTAGTCCTCAAAAAACATTTTTGCTATTACTAGATAAAATCATATTTCAATTCTATACCACTATTTCTCATCTCATTCCCAATATAAATAAAAATTACTACTTTCCTTGTAGAAACTCTTTATTTATAAGAAAACTATTTTTTGCAACACTTTCATCTTCTCTTTTCTGAAGTAAGATTTTCGTTCATGTCCTTCTCGAGTCATACTTTCTGACCTCTAATCTTTCATTGTGAACACAGGAAGTACTCCATAAATACTAAGTACTCCTACTTATCATACAAAACATTTTAATTTTTTTTTTACTTATGCTGAATATTTAGTAACTGGAGGATGCCTTTATGTCAAGGGAATGTCATGTTATTCAGAGAAATTCTGGTTTACTGAAAACTTTCAATTATCACCATGATTTTCACCATTGACACCAAACATAATATACAATTAAACACCCATTATTCCCTTGAATACAGAAGTTTCTTTTCTTAAATAATTTTATTTTTATATCTTTAGATAGGTTTACTCGCGAAAAACATGCCACAATTTTCAGCTGTGGGAGTTGACTAAATAATTTGATTATTCTTTAAAGAAGAAAACAAAAAGCATCATATCACCCCACACTTCTTAATTATGGTTGTATTATTATATTTTTAGAAGAAGGAAAGATAGCAAATTTTTTTGATACGATACTCTGTTAAAGATCTGTATTTAAAAATAGAATCTGGGCTGACTGGCTTCAATTAAGACTTCACAGGAAGTAGAGACAAAATAATACAGACTACTACTTTCTTTATGTCCAAGATCATATAAAGCCCTTATGCAGGCAAAATGCCTGTGCTCATGCAGAGCATCTTGCAGAACCAGGACCTAAATCAATGACTGAGACTCAGAGCTCAAAACAATGAACAATTGCTTTTATTGTACTTCTAGTGTTATAAGATGGAAGGGAAAAATACTTAAAAAATGAAAACGACTTTTTAAACAATATACTGTCCTGAAATACAATAGATCAGAGTAGCGAGTAGCGTTGGAAAGAACTGCAGGGAAATAGGAGCACAGTGAGTTTTCCATATTACCATCAAAAGGAAATCCTTGGAATCCTGTTGAGGGGAGGGTGAATGAAAAGAGAATATTTCCTGTGAATATGTGTGAACATAAGCTCTGATAAAATACTCTTTATCCACCACTCTGCAAACAAAACCTACTACTAACATACTTCAGAATCAAGTTGCTGTTCTTAGCAGTTTAAAAGTTTCTCTATTTTCATGAGTTTTTTACCATTTCTATACCTATTATTAAGCATATTAAGAATGAATCCTAACCCAATTACATTGTTAACACTGGTGAAATTAGGTAGAGATATGTCTGAGCTGTAAATTTCAAGGGCAAATATGAATTTCCTTATTCCATGATCTCTTGTTTAGAATTAATTGAAGCAGGAGGGGATGGCATTAAGGTTAACATCTAAGCCTTTTCTGCCAGTTACTGTGCCCTAACATTACTAATTATTTTAAATTTCAGTGTCATGATTTTGGTTCTGTAACTCCACTAGATACCAACTATCTGCTTTTTGTATTCCCCATACACTTCCTTATCTCCCATGAGTGCTGTGTCCAGTTCTGGGACACAAGACAGACATTGAGGTGCTGGAGCAACTCCAGAGAAGGGCAAGGAGCTGGTGAAGGGTCTGGAGCACAAACCTTATGAAGAGTGGCTGAGGGAGCTGGGGGTGTTTAGCCTGGAGAAAAGGAGGCTCAGGGAGACCTTATGGCTCTCTACAGCTTCCTGCAAGGAGGCTGCAGTGAGGTGGGGGTTAATCTATCAGTTAAAAAGAGACAAGAGAAAAGGCCATTGGAGTAGCATCCAAACACGTTTAGATTGTTCAGCAGAAATGTCTTCACTGAAAGGGTGCTCCTGCACTGGAATAATTGTCCAGAGAAGTGGTGGAATCACCATCCCTGGAGATAATTAAAAGACATGGAGATGTGGCACTTGGAGATATGGTTTAGTGGTGGACTTCGTACTGAGGGGTCGATAATTGGATTTGATGATCCCCGAAGATCTTTTCCAACACTAAAAATTTTATGATTCTATGATCTATATTTTATCCTAGACCTTGGAAGCTTTTCTCCCAAGTTTTCTGTAAATAAATCTGTATGAAGAATGCATGAGACATCAAATGCTCAGTTTACTAGAAATTGTTTTTCTGTTCTCTTTTTCTTGATATAATTCCTATAAAACTCTCCACCAAACAAGCAATACATTCATTCACACTCTAACTATTTCAAAACTAACAGGTATTTTCCTGCCCTTAAGTCTGTATAACCAAGAAGGAATGAAGATAATTACAAAACACAATAGATAATATTTTTTCTTTATGAGGATTGATAGAAAATTAGAAATAAAGAAGCACTTATATTTTAAAGAAGATACAGTATGTCCTAATATTTTTCATTTAAACTAAATCTTTAAACATATTTATAATGGAAAAGTGGTTCAAAAAGTATAGGTAAATATTTATGTGTGTTGGAGAATGAATTTTTCATAATACTACCTTGTATTTTATACCTCCTTTTGATAAAATTCCTCCCAAATCTCCTTACTCTGACAGTTAGTTCTGCAATCCATTAGTATAATGACAGTGTTTATGTTATAGTAGCTAAAATTTTGTCATTTATGTCAATTTTCATAAAACACTATCTTTAAAGTTTTATAGCTTTTCCCTAAAAAAACAAAACAAATCCTTCAAACCCAAACAAACACAATTTGAAGCTGAAACTAGCTACAAGGCATCTAATTGTTATTTATTCCTAGAGCATTTGAAAATGAAACAATTCACAGTTTTTAAAGCAATTTATCCTGGCAAGAATTTAAAATTTTCTTCTATTTTTAATGTCTTCTCATTTTTGTTTTGATAAGCCATACAGTTCAACTGAGCCTCAATTTTACCTTGTTTTCTAATCAGGTTTTTATTAACAAACACCCCTCTGCTGACCATTTTCCTATTAGTAAAAGTCAGTAAAATTTCAAGGGCAATTCATTGAGATGGAAGTTGAGTGAGAGGCTGAATTTTCACAGGTTCCTACCCAGTCTCCCTAGAGTCAATTATCCAATGTAGTTCCCATACAATACAGAAACCAGAATGCTTTCCTATATTTACACTGTCACCTACTGATATTGTTCTTTTCCTGAGTAGGATACATGTTTACTACAGTCTTCCCCAGCCCTTTCCCAACTCAGGTAGCACAAACTGCTCCTGTCCACAACATTATTTTCATTAACTGAAGAATCATTAAGATTTTTTAGTGCTATTCTTCCATATCAGTCACTTTAACAGCCAAAGTTTTCCTTCCATATTTTTCTTCCTTACTGTTTCAAAGCTCCAAATAATGCAAATAGATGTTCTGAATCTTCTAAACAAGAAGTTTTATTATCAGTCTATAACAAGTGAAAAGGCATATGTACTCTGTGAAAACTCCATGTAAATCATATCAGAGTTACTGGATAGAAAACTGTGAGTAACTACAAGGGGCAATGCTGCAAGTAAACTCACTACTCTAATAGTAATTCCTGATAGTCTACCAAGGTAGTCACCTGAAATATTTACTTTTATAACAGTGATGAAAGCTATCATATTAAACAACCTCAAAAAGACCTACTTCGTTTATCTGCTGAAAAAAGAATAGATGTTCTTTGCAAGTGAATAATTGCAGAAGAGTCACATACAGATTCTGCTTTGCACTTTGCTAGTAGTGGGTTTGTTCCTACATAATGACCCTAGCAATTTAGAACTTTTGCAATGGAGTAGGGAAGACATGGGCTGCTATACACTAAATGAGCTCACTGAGATTCATCAGAAAGAATATATGATATTTTGTGCTGGACAGCAAACAGTAAATCAATTGTCAGTTGTACTCTGGCAGTTGTAACCAGATTATAAGATTAGAAGGGTAATTTGCAGCTTGATTTGTTGTTTGACAACCTTGTTTGTGAGTTTAATATCTTGGTCACTTCAGAATGCATTGGGCTGGAACAGGCTATAACTTCATTTACAAGCTGCTGGCAGAGATACATTTTTCCTTAGCATAAATGATTTCAACATATTAAGTTATTTTATTTTTAGGCAAACAGCTTCAAAACACTAATTTGCAATGTAATTTGGCTGAATGCAATCTACATTTGTAAACATTCTTGCTCTCCCTTTGACTGATACTCATTCAGATAAATATTTCAGATATTTTGAGACTTTTAGTTTCTGTATAGCAATTGTTGGCGCTCTTCCAAATGTAAATCACAAACCATGTGGAACTTTTGAAACTCACTCTTCACATCATCAACTCTCAAAATGCATTTTATATCCAACGACTGATATGGGCGTTCTAATGCACTCTACATGTCACAGTGGGCTTCTCCTTGGCTTTGAAGGGAAGGTTCAGCTGCTGTGCTTTGGACAAACTTTTGGGATTGTTTCTCTTTCCTACAAATAGGAAGAGAAGAAGTGGAATCTTCCAAATGTATTTGACTCAGGCTGCCACAGTTATCATCTAAATTCAGTTGCAAACACTCCTCACAGCATAGTGCTTCTTTCTTGTTGGTTTTTTTTTTTTAATTTTAATTTCAGTATATTTTAAGGATGCTAATGAAAAATATATATTTATATAAAAATAGTTGTCATTTATACTCTATTATGTAAGCTAGGAATCTACAAAAGATAGGTAAAAGTAATGAAAGGTAGTTTTCCTAAGACGATAATTAACACATAAGCAATGACTCTGAATGTTCTCATGATTCAAGTACTCAGTTTTTAACGCTCACTATGTCACAAAAGATGAACACGTAAATATTTTATTCTACCTCTTCTGTTCAACAATATGAATATTAACAACATTCTCTCTATTCTATGTTACATACTTAAAAATTAATAATTACACTGAATTTATCACTCTTCTCCAAATCACTTCTCACAGAAAAAGCTTTTCTTGATCCATTTCTGCTATGGACACCATTTCACAACTGTGAAATCAAAAGAGAAAATATTGTCAACAGACACCAGGACCAGCAAGAATATCTTCAGAGATTCACAATTACTTTGGGATATAAGTTATTCATACATGTGGATGAGGTACAATGGAAAATTTAGGCAATACCCTGCTTACATAAACTGATGATTTCTCTGCTTCGGATTCAAATTCTTTCTCCTTTTTGGAATTATGTCATACTAAGCAGCATAAATAAAGCCCTCTGCAGAAGACTTATGTGAATATTTTGCATCTCATACTCTTTCATGTTTGTTTGTTTGTTTGTTTGTTTGTTTTAATAGTAGCCTTTCTGAAGTTTCAGGGTAAGGAGACCTCTGCATTTGAAGAGGAATTATGCTAATATGGACTTCAACTTCTTTCTGTTACTGAAGTATGACAATTATTACTGAAACTATTGTGAAAGTAATCAAGTTCTTAGTAAGGCAAAATTCCAACCAAAAATTATCATACTTTCAGTGACCAATTTTAAAACTTGAAAAATTAGAATTTCTAAATTTATAATTACTTTTTAAGCTTTCTGTGATGGAACGATCCCTATTGTAAAATCATTCTCCACACTGGATAGAAATACTCATTTCCAAACATGAAGAAGTGCAGGTGAGACCTAAAGTACAATCATCATGTAGAACATCAGCTTTTCCAACACTTTCCAAAAAAAGTGGAAATTCCAACAGAATTTTCCAACACTTCTTTTTATCCTCAGCCTAATATTCTGCAGTCTTGTTAACATTATTTTGTAGTCTACTTCAGAGCTATAAATGCAAAACTGTCATACTTCTTTAGGGGAGGATTTGACTATGCTATTTCACAGTCTCCATTTGCAGTAGTGAAATGCCAGTATTGATTGCTTCTAATGCTACAATTCAAGTGGCAAAATAAAGCTGTTTACCCTCTATCTGGAGAATTAACAGTGAAACCTATTTAAAAAAAAGAAATGCCCATGTTAGGGGTGCTTTATCTCATTTTTAGCTGGAATTGAAAATTCCCGTTTAAGCAGTGCTGGCATGATGAAATTTCATGGCAGTAGATGTGGTGCTGAAAAAGACTGGGCCAAGGTGACACTAAGATGAACTCAAATCACAGAAATTAGTTACCAGACTCTCAGGGAGATGATAAATTATTTAATTTGTTTTGCTACAGTTAATAAAACTGTGGTCAGTTTCTACCACAGTTCATTAAAGTCTCATTTTTTCATTTGTGGGTGACCTTCATATAATCTTGGCCATGTTTAGGTAAGGATGTATTTCCCTCATGTCTTACTACCCATTACAGTTCCACAACTAAATTCTTCCACTACCAGCTAAACAAAAGACAGTGTGCAATTCTGAAATATATGCATTTTGTCTATCTACCTTTTATTTACGCACTATAAAAAATGTTCCCTATCATTATTTTGTAGCAATAAGCTTTTGCAATTGTATTTATGGGAGAGATGGGGTTGGTTTGAACTATAGCACCAGCATCCTGATCTGTTTCCAAATTTTGCAACCAAAATGTTGAAATAAAGTTTAGTTCCAGGCCATTATCAATATATGTTAAATCTACAAAGATCACACATGTTAAAAATAGTAAAGAGAAGTTAATTCTCAATTATGTCTGTTTCTGGTCTTTAAAATGTCCCCTCATATGTTTTTAAATGAAAAATAAAAAACCTCTCCTCACCTAACCCAACATCTGAGTACTGAACAAGAGTTAAAGCTGAAGTTCCAGTTTAGGTCTACCTCTAATGTGGACCTAAAATGTCTGCATACTAAGATTCATATTTTCTCCTGGTCATCAGGAGGGGAAATGCTGGAGGGTTATACAGATTTATTTGGTCTGTAGGAAAAAGGATGACACATGAAACAGCTGATATTCTTTTCCCGTGGAGAAAATAGAACTGTAGAATAATCAAAAAATTAAATTGCCAGTGATGACATCCCTCAAATATTAAAAGAAACAACTCTGCAGTTGAGATGGTATTGGCAATATTTACTTGATATAAAAAGGGATTAGATTTAGGAACTTTAACAGCAAAAATAAGTAAGGACAACCTTGCTAAAGATGGAGACAAATCCTAATGCAAAGTCCCACGAAACCAAAAAAAAAAATGGAAAGAATCTATGGATTTTCTTGGGTTTATTACTTTCATCCATTCATACAGCCTTCCCGAGTTTCACTTCTTATTTTTACCTGATCTCACAATAGTTTCCAAAGCTTGACTATAATTTTGACAAGTTATATAAATTTATAGCAGATTTAGAAATCCCAGCTGGAAGGTGACACATCAAATTTCATGTTTCTGTGCAACTTTTGAAACTTAAAAGGAAAAGTAATTGGTGCTTGAAGGAGGGGGAAATATCACGAGCTTGTATTATCATATCAACATGCTGAAAAAGTTTACAAATGTTAAAAGCAGCAGAACAAAAAGTGCTAAGTACCAAACCATGTGGTTTAGAGTTTGCTTTTTAGGATATACAAAGCCCTTGAAGATGCTTCTCTGTGTACTACATAAACAAAAATTTATGAACTTCATGTATGTGAAAGTATGTGAGGAATCTTTATATAAGCAAATTTAAAGCCATGTGAATTGAGATTATTATTTTTTTCAGAAGGAGCATGACTGGATTACCCACTCTTACACAGCCATGCTCTGCTTATCATGTTGAACTTGACATAGTATAAGACTGTTCTTTTACAGTATTGCTGCTTTTAACCACTATTGCCCAGAAGTCAGGAAATTTTACAGCAACAATTCCAAACCTTACCAGATGCCTTTATGTGCCACAGGCACACCATTTGTACCATGAATAAAGAATGCTTTCACTTTTCTTGACTATGCTGTGTTCAGTATCAATCAGCAACTTTTAGAGAAGCTGTCTCACAGCATATACAACAAAGAATGTATTAATTTATGGAGACA
The DNA here is from genome assembly GCA_013400435.1 of Pycnonotus jocosus. Lineage (NCBI taxonomy): Eukaryota > Metazoa > Chordata > Aves > Passeriformes > Pycnonotidae > Pycnonotus > Pycnonotus jocosus. The sequence continues at coordinate 37,912 of VWYP01019262.1, forward strand.
AAGTAAATGGTACAATGGTGTCTGAAATCAGGGTCAGTGTTCAGGTGTAGAAAAGAAAATATAGTAGTGTGTGTGGTTTTTCAGTGCCAAAACAAGTTCTGAATAATCACTGACCTGCTGACAATTTGCTGCTTGGGCTTCCCAGGTTCTATTTCAGAAGTTTATGCCCATACTTGGTAAGCTCAGTGAACTCTGCAGTGCAATGACTCCCATGGCAATTAATAGGGAGTTACAGGGAAATGTAATAGATCCATGATTTCACAACATACTTTTAAAGAAGTATAACCCAGAAATAATGCAATCAGGAAAAAAAATGTGTGACTAGCAGTACCAACAGGTCAATAGAATATTTTCCAGGTTCCACAACATCTTCACCATGTCTAGCAGTAGAAGTTCAGACTGATTAAACATCATTTTTTAAAGCACAACAGAGTGTTTCTCAATCACAGAAGGAAGTATGGAAGGATGGATGGATGGAATCCTCATGGAGTGATAAGGATCTCAAAAAGAAAATGGTACTGACAGTTCAAGGCAAACATACAACTTTTTCTCCTTTTGAATAATATGTGAGAAAATAATGTAAGCTGTATATGCGGAAAAAACCTCAAATATTGTTAAAAAGAGAGTTATGAAATTGTGGCTTTTTGTGGATTTTGAACATAGCTACAGATATCAAATTTATCTGGAATAATTACTGCATATCTAGAAAAAACACGTCAATAATACACATAGATATTGACACAGACTGACATAATTATTTTCAAATATGAATGAAAAGGGATTATTTCAGCTCATGAAAACATTAAATCCAGCATCTTATTGTAGCACTTCAAAGTGAAAATTCTTACATTATGTTATCTCTTCACATATGCTGTTAGATACAGTGACTTTTAAAAGCCATAACGAAACCCTTCCCTCAAAATGCCAGCAATAGCACTGCAATAAAACCCAAAATATAATTTGTATGTAAGAAGTGTACATACTCATATATTAGACTTTAGGTCTTAAATCTTTACCAACATTTAGTTAATAACAGCCCCTTGCCCATTTTCTTATAACTTTCCTAGAATAAAAACACAGACAACACTGAAAACAGCTACATTAATCTACTTACAAATGTGTCCTTCACAATTTCCAACTGAGTGAAATGAAGGAAACCTATGCTTCACCTATTTTTAGTATTTTGGAAGTAATATATAAATCAGTTTCTGATTCCACACATAAATGTGGTTTTGATCTGTATGCATAGTATCGTGTTTCTGAACATGCTATACCTGTTCCCAGGAATGGCTCAGGAATTACTAAAATATCACAAATATCCTGAGTTGTAAGAGCCCCAGAAGGATCATCAGGTCCAACTCCTATTCAGGTACCTTTCAAGCACCACGCTGACCAGTTGTCTTTTGTCCTACATGGGACTGGTGAGACCACTCCTGGAGTATCATGTCCAGTTTTGGACACCTCAGTAGAACTGAGATGTGGACATGCTGCACTGAACCCAGTGAAAGGCTGCAAATCTCTTCTCTGAGGAAGGGCCAAGAGAGCTGGGACTGCTCAGCCTGAAGGCTGAGGCAGGATTTCACCAATGTGTACAAATATCTGAAGGGAGGGTGTAAAGAAGATGGAGTCAGGCTTTTTGGGTGGTGTTCAGTGACTGCACGAGCAGGAATAGGCACAGACTGAAACACAGAAGCTTTTGCCTGAACGTATGGAAACACTTTTTACTGTGAGGGTGACTGAGCACTGGCACAGCCTGCCAGGAAGGTTGTGGAGTCTCCACACCTGGCACTTTGCAAACACCTTCTGGACCTGGAACTGGGCAGCTCTAAATGACCCTACTTGTGCAGGGGAGTTGAACCAAAACACCTACAGAGGTCCTCTACTACCTCAACCACTCTGTAATTCTGTTACTATCGTCTGGGAGCTACAGCTTTTTGCAGGTATTAGCAATCAAAGAAATTATTATCTTTGACAAAATTAACTTTTAAAAAAATCCTGTTAAATGTACTATTTAATGCAGTATTAGTGTGCTAAAGAATTAATAACATACTGCTTCACTAGTCTGCAAATGCACTACACTGGCATGCATTTGATAAACAGAAGGCAATGGCAAATTATACCTTTCAAAACTGCATTCTTTGAATGACAGTAAATTTTTTTGGTGTGTAAATTTCTAGCTGTGGAAATTTTTAATAAAGAAAAGCATACTTTCCTAGAAATAAATAAAAACTTTTAAAATAACCTATATTTTTAAAATATTCCACTGTCAATATGACCTCAAATCCAGTCAACCAGCCTCAAAGAAAGAATGCATGGGACAGTTTTCTGTCTAGTTTGTTTCTAGAAATTGTTAGTGATTAGTCTCCACTGTGATTTCGACATTTTTACCCTCACCTTACTAACACATACTTCAAGGTTGCAAAAACTAGATTAAAGTGATAGCCCACTGAGTTGCTTCAGGCTACAGTTTCAGCTGACACAAATCATCTTTCACTGGACACACTTTATGGTTTCTAACACGAAATGATTTGTTGCAAAGCCAGTGCTTGCATTTTACAAACTAGCATTAAACTGCAGTACTGGTCTACAAGTTTTTAAGCAGGTACAATACGATTAAGCTGATCTAGAGAAAATGCTCTAGGTAAAAATGTGTAATCATACCAGAATTACTACACCTCTAAGAATAACAGTTCACCAAATCTTACTTGTCACTTTGTGCTTGGTGCACTTAGCAAGTAGTTTTAATGGCATTATTGATTTAAAAATATCTACTTAATACAATTAAATTTTAAAAGGAAGTAATATATGGAACTTTTCATATTTAGTGGTCAAATGGGTGTTGGCAGTACTAAAAAATCCCACAATAACAAGTTAATTTCTTTATGCATTCAGCACAAAATAAGCCATATAGTTTACAGTGACCATTACCTATGTCTCAATGACAAAAGACTTGAGAGTATTAGTTCCTTATTAAAATTACTGTTAATTTTAGAATAGCTTTAAAATAAAAAATACATATACTACATCCAGAACATGGTGAAATTTCATAAATCTGAAAAATATTATATTTGATATATTGGTGTATGTCCTTTTAAGATAAAAGACAATTCAGGGATAATTATGACAATCAGCTGAGAATTTTGTGACTTTATATTAAATTTTTAATAATGTAAAGAATTTTAAAGAGGAGGCTAGATGACATTTCTGAAAATGTACAGCAGACCTGTTTTGTCCAGCCTTTCAATAAAATTTATGGAATTACTTTTTCATGACAGATTATTGACTAAGAAAACTCCAGCAGCTTCAAGGGAACCATTTTGGATGTATCATATTCATTCTGTAATAACCTGTGTTTCCTTTAGAATTTTTCTCAGACAACCTGACAGAGTTACCATGAATGATGCAAGATAATCATTCAAGTTGTCAGTGTTTTCAGGCAGACTTCCAGAGCCCATGCCATTCAAGTCCTCACAGTCAATCATGGAAATTAGCTGAAGACAGTTTGTGAAAGGAAGTATTGACATCCATAAAAGCAGTCAGCAGTAAACAGTTATTGAAAAATTGTAAAAGGAAGCCAATCAAAACAAGTGCAGTGCATTTGTCTGTGCTGTTAAGGAGAGCTTATACATTCTGAATTTGCTAAAATGTGTTTCTTTGTGGGGAAAAAAAAATCAGCAATGTCCAATCCAGACATAATTAACGATGCACTTGTCTGGTATTATGAAGAAGTGTACAAAACTGTTAGTAATGTCTGACAACTGCCATTGAATTTGTAAATTGACACTATCTAGAAACTGTGATTAAAAGTCACTTTCAGTTTTCCTGTTTCAAAATGTTTTGTGGTTGTGAGACAAGATTATTCTGCACATCAGAGTTAATTAAAAGAATATGCTTGCATATAATATTTTTAAATCAGAAGCACCCAGTATTTCATATAGGTCTTCAAAATTTATTTTCAGCAGGTACATATTAGGATGAAGTCAGATTAAGTTAAGAATTTAATAATTGCAGGTCTACTAATACTAGTAAGGGATTAATGCATAATGTTTGATTTGTTAAAATGCCTTTACTTGGGAAGCTATGTACTTATTTATGTTTAAAAACCCAAACCCCAAAACAAAACAAGAAAACCAACCAAACTTCCCTCCCATCTCCCTCAAACACAAAACATGTTGCTGCTTGAAATCCAGACATTTTGACATAATAAAATAGCATTAGGAAATAGCATAGTTTAAACGCTGGTAAGATTATGAATACAAAAGGCTACCAAAACCAGTTTAATTATTATTAGGGCAGCATGGTTCCTTTCACAAGAAATCTTATTCCTCCAAACCACTTACCCAGTAGAATAAAATAAAAAAAGAGAATGAAAGAATGTGAACCGCAGATGAGATGATATCCTGTAAATCAAGATGTCCTGTTTCCGCTTTCAGTATTAACACTGACATGACTGCTGACTTTGAAGCAAAATAAATTGTCTATTACACAACAGCTTTACTACTCATAAAGCCAGACATAATATATGCTCTTCTTCCCACCAAATTTTATTATAATATTATACTATATGCCAATTATGCTAAGTAGATCCATGTTGTCATTTGCAACCTGAATGCACAGGAGATGTGATTCATCAAAGACTATGAAAAATAAAAATAGTGTGAGTGAATCATAATGGACATGACTCAAACAATGCTTTGATGAAGGTGTAAAATCAGTCCCTGCCCCAAATAATTTTTGGGGGAGACATTTATCCTTTAAAACATCATTTTAACAGATTCTTAGTTGCCATCCTTTTGTAATAGAAGAACACCATGTGTGGCAATGCTCTGGTACCACTATACAGTGCACCCCAATATCAATATAAATATTTCAAAACCAGTGTTATTAAAATCATTTAATGATCTTTGAAATGCTTTCAAATCACATTTTAAATCATCTTTGTTGTGTGACCAAATCAAAGCTCCAATTTCTAAATGAAAAATTATTTTAACAGTACCTACAGACTTAAATAGCTATAATACAAAGTTCTATGTTCATTTTACATAGAAGTGTGCAGTTGGGAAATCCTTTATCTAAAAATCCAAATCCCTTCTCTTTAAAAGGTGTTTGAATATTTATGTGTGCAGAGACTTCCATAATTTATATTTTTGACAGTAAGTCATTATACAACCCACTGAAAAAGCTTAATTGGATAAGAATGTGTCTGTAGATTCTCAAATTATTCTAAACATGCTTTAAATATTTTAAATTAGAGTTTCCAATTAAAATTGTACATGTCATATTGTCTTATGTAATTCTATTTTTCATTTTTGAAGATACAGATTCAGCTGAAAAAACTGCATTGATGTGAGCTGAGCTCAATTAGTTTCTGATGTTCTGCTAAATTGCCTCATTACCTGTCATACTAGCACACCACCACCACTTTCAAAGCTGAATTCTTTACCTACACATTAATGTCTTTCTGCAAGAAAGTCTGGTGAGTAAAAATACAAAATTAGGAATGTGATTTACACAAATTATCAGCTACCTGACGAAAAATCTAGATTAAAAAAGAGGTGATAAGTAGGGATAATTTGTACCCCATTCTCTGGTATTTAGAACTGTTTCAAGCAAAGAATTTGCTAAACTCCACTTAAGTGTTTTAGACACATTGGTTGCTCAGCAAATTCATGAATATTTAAATAGCAAGCAAAACTCAGAAGTGCAGAATACCCATAGCTCCCATTGCTTTTATTCACCTTGATACCCCTTGATTTGAAAGATCATACATATGTGAGACATATCCTCAGCTATGGCATTAAGAGCCAACAAAAAAAACTGTTGAAGGCTTGACAAGCATGCAGATCCATTTAAATTTCAAAATCAACTGTTCAGTATGTAGAAGACCACAGTGTTAAATGGACAGTTTGGCAGACTTACCTTCAGTTCATTTGGGTTTGGCTGAATCAATATAGTAAGGGTCTTCAATCAGGAAAACAGGAATCAGCCTGCCTAGGCAATATGCTGTTCTGTATAACACATTGTATATTTGTTGAACAATACTATTTAAAAGATCAGCTTTCTCAGATTCAACCATAAAATTCAATGTGCACTCCATTTTCAGAAATATTTTTTAGTTTCTGAGATTATGGACAGGCAAAGAGGACACTGTTGGGAATACCTCTCTTGGTATCTTTTAAGTTTGAATGAATTCCAACTCTTTTGCTAATCTACATTTTGCAGCAAGGTATTCCCATCACAGATCTGGTTTAAAGCATGTCTTGCAGAAATTATATATAATGTCATACTGTCTTATGGAGCACGGACAGAGGGTGATTGGTCTCCTAACCTGGGTGATCAGGTGACAAGAATTGTAGTGTGCACCTTTGAAGACAGGTATTACATATTTTGGACATGGCACATCAGACAGCTTTGAATTACTTCTCTGATCTTTTAATTCTGATCATGCCCATGATGCTCTTGTATCTGTAAACCGATCTGTGAAATAACCCATAATCAAAACTCTTTTAGTGATTTAAAAAAGAAACCACGTGCATTTTTTATCTATATTGACATAAACAAGTATCTCATTGAAAAAAAGTTTGAGAAATTTTACTCTTAAGAGTTGTTGGCCGAACACCGGAGTTTAAATCAAAGTCAAAACCAACAAAACCTAACTTCCTCAGGGCAACTGAAAATATTCCTAAATTCTACATTTGAAGTTCAGAAATTACACACAGTAGAAAACTGTGCTACTTCTTCCTCTATATCCTACAACTCTAAACAGTAAATTCTGCATACAAAATAGAGAACCATGACTTCATAGCATAAAAGCAAAGAAAAGAATAATGAGCCAAGGCTCCAGAGACATTTGCTCAAAAGAATGAAGAAAATAATGTACAGATCAAAGACAAAAACCAAGTAAGATGCCCTAAAAAATTATCTGTCCCAAAGTGACACTATTTCTCTTGGTATTTGTCTTATACTGAAATCTTTGTTTCACTAAAACAAAATAAGGAAAAGATGTTATAAAATATATATTTTACATCACACTTTCAGTCTGTTTTTTAAATACTGTTTTCTTGGGTGTCTGAAGTAATTTCCATAGTTTTTGGTTTGTTTTTTTTTTTACCTTAGTAAGGATAAAAATACATATTACTCATCTCAGCCTCAGTAAAGCCTATACAGAATATCTGTTACCATCTAGAGGCCTGAAATCATATCCTTGCTGCCCTATGTTTTAGCTTGTCACTGGGCATAAACAGGGTGAATAGGGTCATTGAGAATCTGTAATTGCATTTACAACCTCTGCAAGAAATAGAGAATGTGAATATAAACCTTGTGCCCCGAAACAACAAGAGAATGAGGAGCATTATGGTAATGAGATGTAAATTCAGGCTTTTTCAAACAACTTCTGGTCTCTGAACTGTGGTAATTGAACAAGTTTTTAAGTCAAATATTCTGGGTGAATTCCAGATCCTTTGTTTCTTTAAAGTATTAAACAATCCTCCTGGCTCTAGATAATAAATTTATATTTGTTTCATGTCCTCAGGCATTCAAAATACTTTTGAGAAGGATTAGGTGATAAACCCTATTGTATTTAATGGTGTAATGATGCTACATAACATAATAGTATTTTACATCCAAGGAAAATAAATCTTTGCCATGCACTATCAGGAAGGAAGTGATTTCAAATACAGATCACCATAATTTCTCGTTACACCATAAAAGAGGCAGCGTAAGGGCATTAGCAGTCATCATGAAACACTAGTGACTGTAGAATACAAAGAATATGAAGCTAAATGGAGAGTTGTTGAATTTCATTCTGGTCAGGGAATTCTCCAGTATTTTAGAACTATATAGAATGTACATTTATGCTTTCCATTCCCTCCCAGTGCACTGGATAGCTAAAACAGTGGTGTTTTTTTTCCCCTACCTTTAACTGCATTAAAGTGATTTTCCCAAACAAACAACAGCAAATCAAAAGTCACCAAATGGAGGGAGCCATCCCCATCTGTATGTAGGTTCCTTATAGGGACATAATAATTTTTAACCATAATATTAACTCAACATGACACTCCAAAGAACAGGAAATATTGTAGTAGATTAGGAGCTTAAAGCAAAACCTGGAAGACATTTCCTTCATGTATATACTCACTACTTGTACAAATATATGTCTGCAGAAAAATCGAAACCATTAGCAAATTTATTATGTGTCTAAGAATACCTTTTTTTTATTGTGACCAAATGCTTTGCACTAAAGTTAAACAGTTGTAATGGAGATTCTGTAAAAAAAAAAAAAAGAGAGTAAATACCAATGTCAAGCAAGAATCCTACGGAGCTTGAAAAATATTCCGTGGTAACTCTGTGCTGAAAAATCTCAACTCAGTTTTCAAGCAAGCCCAAAGTTTTCCTCTGTTTAATATTATGGTTCCTCAAACACATCATTCCAAAGCAATGTCGAATTTTCTAAAACACTGAAGAGACTGGAGTTTCAGATATGTAATGTGTTGTGAAAGACCAGGAAACAGTTGTCTCTCCTGAATTACTATAAAGATCCTTTTTAAGACTTTTAATATATGTGTACTTCTGAAATTATGTCATTGTTTAATTTAAGGGAAGGGCACAAAGAAAACAAAAGGGCATGATTCTTCAAGCTGATCTTGAGAGCACTCAAATAGCCTGAGCAAATTCTTGGCCATTGTTTCATCTTCAGAACTTTCAAAATGCATTCCAACTTAATTAAATTTTTTTTAAAATGCTACAATTCAGAGTTGGTTATGAATCATCTTGTATGATGCTTTACATTGAGAAACAAGTTACGCCGTGCATTTTTTTTTTCAAAGACCCTGCAACAGCTAATTTGTCAGAAAATTCTAGCAAAAGACAGATGAGATACAGATCTGTGCTACAGATGATGGTGGCAAACGATGCTGATAAACACTCATGGCCTACAGTAGTTTGATAAATGTCAGAGAATCAACATTCTATGATAAATTGTATGAGGCAAGTTTACTTTTTAAAAATTCACACAAGCCAAAGAGGCTTTTTCTGTATCACATTCATTATGTACATATCATGCTTCTTTAAAAACATTTTTAGACAGCATTCAGCTGTAGATAGTCTTTTCTACAGTTGAACAGTCAAAGTGTTAAAATTGTCATAACTAGAGCAAAGAAAACATTCTCTTATCATAAGTGGCCGAAATTCCAGTGTAATTGAACTGTGGTCCATTAAAGGATATTACAGACCTTAATGGAGAGAAGGAAAGAAAACAATGGAAGGAATACATGAAACAAAACCCATCTATTGACCTGATCAGAAACAAAATTTAATAAAATTTTAGAAAAATGTAATTAATCCTGTGGAGGCCTGTGGGCTTGCTAGTGGACTCCATGGGGCTATGCCTTGGAAGAATGTCCTCACGACCTTAACCTCTCCTATGGACCCCCTGTTTAACTGACATGCTGTCAATCAACCCCAGTGCCACACCCCACTGTTGGCCCATTGGCCATTACTCCCCAGTTGACCTTATATGGTCAAATTTCTAGCAGTTTCTCTGTTCTTTGTAACTCCATTGGTTTGTACCTCTGTCAATTTACCCTTGCATTTTCCTATTGGTCATTGTACTCCCATCTCCCCACCACACCTCTTGGTGATTGGTTGTTACCATTGGCTCCACCCCCTCTACCCACATATAAGCCTGGGCACTTTAACAGCTCCGTTGTTTGTCCCTGGGCTGTTCTGGTGTGTAGGTGAATAAACTAGCGCTGGGAATCCACACAAAGACCCTTCCTGCCTCTGCTTTTACAGTTAATTAGGTGCTGTGTGTGAGGGTAGTGTTTGTTTATTGTGTGCCTGGTGGGTCGCAGCAATCCACCAACCACCTGCATTGCAACATGATTCCTTTTTGATTCCTGAAGCCAAAAATGCAATATTTGTTACTGTGTTACAATGCAATTCTTTTTTTCTTCCAGACTTTCAGTGTAAAGCTAGGAACAGTAGCTTCCCTTTTAGAAAATAGTATAATCCTAAAAACCATGGTCCGTTTAATGTTCAGAAGCAATTGGCTGGCTGAATAATAATTACAGCTCAGACCAGTATGCTATGTTCCTCTTCTATATCACAACATTGCTGCTATTATTAGTGGAACACATTCAGTAACTTTCACTTATTTCATCAGGAGATGCTAACTGCTTAGCACTTCTAAATTCAAGTTCAGTTACTCTGGCATGCAAGTCTAAATGTAGGAATTTTGGCTTAGGCATCCTTTTGTTATTTAACAAAAGGAATCCTGCATAATCCAAATACTGTTGTTCATTTATCACAGTGCAAAAACAAGCACATGTCTCCCTACCAGCACTGCTTGCATAATAAACTGCCATGTATTTTTAACTGGAAACATTATAACTTGGTTAACACAGAATTTAAATGCCTTATGATGTCATGAATTTTCCAAGTTAGTAGAACTTACTTGATTTAGCTTTTGCTTCACTGTGAACAATGATGTTTTGTGATGTCCAGTGTTAAAAATGCTTCATAACTAACAGAACTTGTTCTTTGTAGACCTGCCTATAGTCTTTAATTAGGATGGCTTGAGACGTGGACACAGGACGAGAGCAGGAGCCTTGAAATAAAGGCACAGACTGAAACCAGAAGCTTACAGACAACTCAACCACAGTCAACTTCTGGTTATAAGGCGAAAGAAAAAATATTAAGGAAAAACAGTTTCAAGGGTAACAAGTAGACAAAGAGCAAGAATCTAAGTATGTAAAACACAGCACTTACACACAGTGACTGAGAGCATGCTAAAAAAACATAATGTCCCCAAGGTGACACTAAAGAGAAGAAGAAACCATATTCATAAACATGGAAACTCCTTGAGGGGAGGAACCTCCCCACTATGAAAATTAGCCTTCTCCTGCTGGAGGACCTGGGATGGTGCTCATTTCCTCTAAGACAGAAGCCCCCACCTTAGGAGTCAGGGTGGCCGGGTGCACATAGCACCAGGAAAAGAGGTAGATTAGAGTTTTTTCGTCTTAAGCAAATCTAATTCAAAAGAAAAGCATTCCTATTGTAAACGGACTACTAATAATGCTTTGTACAAAATTTTAAGACTTGAACAGATGGTATATTCTCTGCTTTGCACAGCTGGTGTGCTCCTTTGGCCTTGCACAAACTGCAGCAGGTTAAGTACAGGAGTCTGATGGAGAACTCACACATCTTAGTCTTGGGAGACAACCAACTACTTCTCAGAAACAAATTTTGTAAGGAAAGAACTATGAGCTTTTGAAAAACAAAGGTCTCTGTACAGAAAAGAGAGAAGAATTTCTAACAGAGAAGATATGTTAGATGTGAGAGGCTCATGCTTTTAAAGCTAAAGAGGAAGATCATAATAGAAACATAAATGAAGCAAAAGCTGAACAAAACCAATCACAGAAAAAGGGGGTGAATATGCCTTTACTATTTACAGACCACTGAAGAAAGCGATCTTTAGGCTCTGCATGTAATGCATATGATATAACCAGATTATCCCAGTGAAAACAGAAGTTTATAAAATAGAGAGTTATCAGAGCATGAAGAATATAGGGTGAAAGTATGTTCATTAAAATACCAACATTACAACAATTTTTATGCTATATACATTTCCAGTGAGTTACTAGAAGGAAGCACCATGCAATGCAACTACAGAAAGCAGTTCTTGGCAGACATAAATTATAATGAAATGTGAAATTTAATAGACACTTTGATGACCAAATCTCAAACCACAATACTGATTAAAAGCAATGTGCCTGGGATACCAGGAAGTAAAAAAGACTACTTCAGAAGCTACAATGATTGCAGTACCATTTTGCATGTGTGACTTACAGAATTAGAATCAGAGGAAGGGGGGATGGTCAAGAGGATAATGATAGACTAAATCTCATATTTAGATGATACTTCAAGAATTTAAATCCCACCCTATATGAAATAAGCAAATCCCTTCAGTTTTGCTTTGCTTTGATTTTTATTTCATGTTTAGTTATGCATTATGGCTCCATTTCTTCCTGACAGACACCCTTGACAGCTTACATAGTGTGCCAAGTTGTTCTTACAACCACCAGTGAAGCAGAGATGCTCTATCTGAAACAGACACATGACTCTAAAAATAGGACCTCCAGATACTAACAACAAGAGAGGGAAAAGAAAGCTTGTTTTCAGCTTTAATTTGTTTTACTCAGTTGAAATGTGATAGAATGCATAAGAAAAGATAGCATAAGAATCAAATGTCACAACCCTATGTACCAAAATGTCTCAGGCATGCATTATTAATCATGTCTGGCTTACCAATTCAAACCTGCGGTGGCAAGCAAGAGTCCTCTTCTTCAAAAAGAAATTAAAGAAATAAACTGGAAAATATAGAAGTTTTAAAATACACCAAAGGTACAGTTGCTTCATTACCTGTGCTATTAAACAGTGTCCAATTACATAACAGTGCTGCTTTGGCAAGAACAAATCTTATCTCAATTTTAAGAGTGGCAGGAGTAAACTTTTTCAGTTGGGTATTTTATTCTATCTCCTTAAATTAGTTTGACTGGATCACAGAACTTTGCAATATTAATTTTTTTTTCCAGGTAGAATAATGTAATATCTTTAAATTAGTTCAGAGTTCAACCATTAAATTATGGAGCATAAAATAAGCATAGCTTGTCATTTATCTCTGATATGTTATTGTGTTCTTAGGTTACTGACAGCTACAGTTCACAAATCACATATCAATTTGAAACACATTACGCTCATTTTCTCAAGCCTTTTCTATAAATGAGTATATAGCATCTTCAAAATGGTGCACCAGAAGGTTCAAGTGTGAAATAACAGAAAGCTCCAAAACACACGTGTAACGTGTAACTGAGGATAGCAGAGCATTTTAAAGAGAAAGCCTCACTGTACAAGATAAAGAACAGCCAAAGGGGATGTTCTATAAAGAAAAATAAATTTGAAATCTTGTACCTCCAGCTGGGGAGGAACGAAGATGTGGGAAGGGGTTAGAAAGGAAAGCAGTTAGGGTACAGTTCCTCTGGTAGAGGCTAGAGATTTTCTGTCTCCTGCTGAGTTTCCCACTTCAGTGGCATTCAGTAGGAATCATAGAATCATTTAGGTTGGAAAAGACTGGATAATCAAGTTCAACCACAAAGCTAACATTGCCAAGCCCACCTCTAAACCATGTCCCCAAGTGTCACACCTACATGTCGTTAAAATACCTCTGGGTGAATTAACCACTTCCCTGGGCAGCCTGTTCCAGAGCCTGGCAACTGTTTTTGTGTAGAAAAAACAAAAGGGATGGGAGATTGCTGGAACTCAGGCTCATGACAAGATTCAGACATGACTGTATGAATATGCACACATCTTGCATCCAAAAGATAGGAGAGACAGTGGTAGTAATTACACAAAAAGATTAAATAAGCAAAACCCCAAGTAGAGAAGATCAGTAATGCTTCTTACTGACAGACTGCTACTTTTTTCTCCCAATGCACTGTAAAAATTTAAATTTTAATCTCTCAACTGGCATGCCAAATGCCAACAAGAAAAGGCAGAATAGATTCCTGTCTTTTCTTACTGTTGGGCAAGTGAGGTTAACAGGAGAATTTCTCTAGTCAATTCCTGTTCCTGAGTAGAGGATTTATGTAAATCCAGCTAATGAGACTATGTTATCAGAAGCAGCAGTTTATATTTTAAAAAACCCAACAAAATCCCTCAAATAAAAAAAGTAGCAGAAGCTTTGGGATTTATTCCTTTTTTATAAAATTCCAAAAGAAAAAGTAGTTTTCTACTGAATACCTAATAGATAAGGAGTGAGAAAACATTTTTAAATTTTTATATAGTTCTAAATGTTAGTATGATGTTAGACTGTGCAAAGTTCAGAAAACAAAAGCAAAAAACCCCTGAATATTTCTTCTCTTTGAATAAGGATAAAACCATTTAACTGTACGTAGACTGATGACACTGAATCAAGTAGTGCCTGCACATAAAGATACCACAAATAGAAAGTAATTGATTTTTTGTAAATCTATTTTTTAAAACAGGATTGAGTGTTCAAGAACAGGCCAAGGGAAGTTCACTTACCTAATCAGTGAATATTTATGTAATTTATTGTGTATTTCATGTAAATTACACACTGAATCCATATGCATGGCAATAGACCTGAACTCTAATTCTATTCTCCAAATTTAACCACTGAGCCCAAACCAGCTCTTTCTCTTCACTTCACTGTGCCTGGAATTTCAATTCAACTTGATAGGAAGAAATTAGTGTTGCCTGGTATAATTCTCTACTAATGAGTATGACTCTCACTAGATGACAGGTAAGAATTTCTGTTTGCATGGAAAATTTGCCAGGGTCCTGTTATAGTCAGTCACAGGATTCTGGAGTACAGTGAGTAGAATGCATATTAATTGTGCCCTTCAGGGATAGATCTATTAGATTACTAGTTCCATATCCTAAAGAAAGAAACAAGAACAAAGTTTAGTCACTTGAAGAAGCATTAATCCTAAACCATGAGAGGATTAGAAATCCTGTCACTTCACTATAATTTTCATCATACCCTAGGATTTCCTAATGATTAACTACAGGTTAATATCTGCTCCCATGCATTCTTGACTCTGGATCTCATTCAGAGGGGTTTAACTCCTTTTGTGCACTGTATAGGCAATGCAGGTCTCTACAGATGGCTCTGAGTATTAGCTCTTGCAATGTCTAAGTGTGTTTATGGATCCTGCCTGAAATAATTTTGTCTGCTGGATGATGTCATCTCCTAAATTGCATTGATTTTTCTTGAAACTAGTTTTCCAAGTCACTTCACTCCTTTGAAAACCACTATATAAGTCTTTCAAGAGGTTCTCCTGACCCTCATTTCTTTTTCATCACAACATCTATTTCTGTCTTAAAGAAAGAGAAGTAGTCACATAGATAAAAAATGCTAGTGCTGGGAATGGTATTTTTTTCCTAATAGAAATGCACCTGCTTGACAAATGAGGTTTTAAACAAAACAGATGATACATGCTTGAATTCATAATTCTTCCTACTGCATAGACAAAATAATCTCAACTGAAATGCTCTAGTACTTAATATATCTCCTCTAAGGAGAAAAAAACTTAGGCAATAAGCCATGCAATAAATAAATATTTAGCATACATACCCTCAAGGCACTTCCATAACATTTTACCAGGAAGAGCGATATTTAAAGTGTCCAATATAGACAGGATTGGCCCAAAACTGAATACACATGATTGCTCAAATGTGTTAGAGAAATAGGATTGAAAACAGTACTTACTTTAATTTTTCAATTTTTTACTGAAATTCAGGAAAAAAATCTCCACTAGTATTTTTTAAGAGGTAAAAAAATCTCTCCCAAACTGTTTTATATATTGAAATGGCTACAAACTGCATCAATATAATAATGGAATCCAAAAGGATAGAAAGCTGTCTTCTTTGGAAATAATTGCCCTCAGGATTCAACTAGCATCCCTGAAGTAATCCACTGCAATGAAATGTATTTGTTTTGCTTTAAATTATCTCTAAAATTTTATATGCCCCAGAATTACAGAAGGGGCAACTCACATTGCTGTAACCACCTGTACAAGATGCAGTATGCCCATCCTTGAATTCCATGCACTCATGATATAATATGAAAGAATAAAGTTGATACCTGCCCTTTCCTGTCTCTGTCCTTGGATTGTAGCGCTGCTGTCAATCAATACAAGTTGTACTCAAGAAAGAGCACAAGATCCTGTTTAACTCTCTTCTAAGCATCTCATGTCAGGCTTGAAAGGCTCTATCCCTTTTATCTTTTGTCCTCATTTCCTATCACGTACTTGTTGTGTACACGGGTTCACTGTACTTCGGTAGGGAAATATGTCTGTATATGTCAAAACTTAACTGGATGGAATAAACTATTTGCATCTGGAGACTTCATAGAAACAGAATTCATTTACAATGCATCCTAAAATAAACCTCATACTTGGAAAATAATATTATGTACAAATTAAAGTCATGCCTTAGATATACAGAGTAGGAGGAATTGATAGCCATTTTTCTATCCCAATTAGAATAATTTATAATATACAGTACATCCTGTCAGGTACAATGTGCTGACATCTTTACATGAAAGGACAAAAAGAGAAATACATAACAATAAACTCCCAGGACAGCATCAATTAACACTGCCACACTAAGCAGTTCTTCTTACTTATCTTACTAGAGTGGCTTATTTAATAAACAAAACAAGACTTCTCAAGAGGATTGTAATGTCATTAGTTCTATTCTTCCTTTAACCTCCTATGCTGAATAGGGCTTTTTTCTTTTCATAGTTAGATGTACCTGTCAGAAATGTGACATGTATTTTGTCATCCTGATACTTTATGTCCTTCAATGATGATTCTCCTAGGCACCCTCAGTGGCATTCAAACAGGACCTTGGAGTATGGCACCCACTCTTTCCCCTCCTTTGTGCTTTTTTTTAGCCTTTTTTTTTTAAACTCTTCCATATTTTTCACCTCTAAGGTTCTTTTTTTCTACTTTTACTGCAATATTTTCACTCAGCCAATAATATTTAAGTCTTGGCATGATCAAAGTCCACTCACTTGGGAAAGTAACAAATTACCCCATCAATTATATTTTTATATAAAGACAAGACGTGAAAATAAAAAATTAAAAAATGGAACAAACTTGGCAACATCTGCACACACAAAAAACATCAGTCATTTTATGATACGATTTCCTTCATAATTTCTAAAGTAGAAAAGACTACTCAAAATTTGGAGGTTTTGGATGAATTAAACATTGCAGGTGTATGGGAAGGATACCAAGAGAGAGCTAGGTGGCCCACAGAGGCATAAGCAAAGTGGCTTCCCATAGCTCACAATGCCCTGGAATTTCAATTAAGAAGAAGGAAAAAAAAAAAAATTCTAACAGATTTTTTGAAAGAAAGATAAGATTAAAAAAAAAAAAAAAAAAAAAAAAAAAAAAAAAAAAAAAAAAAAAGAAAAAAAACAAAAAANAAAAAAAAAAAGAGGACCAAAGCCAAAATACTGAAAGGCTGAATATTTCAGGAATTCTTCTGGAGCGTAAGAACATGCTTGCAGTCCTTGGTCACTCTGGGAATACAGCATGTTCTGAAATGAGCCTTTGACTTTTTGTCTCAGCTTAGATACACCACCTACATGTTTTTGTCCCATAAATGTCCAGTATTCACATGATATCTGGCACAATCCCAAAAAACTTGTGGAATTTTCTCAGAACTTCTCCATTAATATCTGTAATTAATAATCTGTGTTTTGGGAAGACAAACAAATTATGGGGCATTTTTTCAAGGCAGGGTAGGAAAGTATGGGTAAATATTAATTGATATAGGATCTCTTCTTTTGTCAGTGTATGCATGAAAACATATGCATAAATGACATGTGACAGGTTCTTAAAATACCCAGTGGTTTAAAATAAAGTAGGCACAGAGATGATGACTGGAACAATAATTACTGCTCTTTATTTTTTTTTCCTCTGGTTAACAAATCAAAGATTAGGGCAGACCACAATGTCCTTGTCATCTTTTCTAACTTGATGACTTAGAAATAACAAATTTAGTGAAAACTTGACTTCTGTTATCTGTGTCCTTGAGAGACAAGAATATTTTCTGTAAGAGTGGACAGAAGTGTTTAAAAATCAACAATTTGTTACAGGGGATGTAGCTGAAGAACAATGAAGTACCACAAACACAAGTCTAAACACAATATGACACTGAATTATTCCCCACAAGTGAATGCAAACCAAATGTATTCTAAATCTAAAGAGCTCCCAAAATTAATTAAATCTTTGAAACTAAATTCAAATTTATATTTCTTAGAGGAATGAAAGAAAGTTGTATAAAGTAAAAAAATTAAAAAGTGAAGTTAGAAAGCTTTCATATTGAAAAAAAGAATCCTTACCAAGTTTAATTTTCTAGTAGCTTAACAGTATTCTTTTAACTTTGCACAAGGAAAAATATGGTAAAAATGTTACATGCTTTTAATATTTTATTTTCACACATGAATCTTTTTGTTTCTGCAGTTATCAAATTAATAAAGCTTATCCTTTTAATCAAGAATAAAGTGAATTTTTTTCTTTTATATAGAAACAGCATCATGAACAGGAAGTCTATGTCAATTAATGCCATCTGCAATTCTTTATTAGACGGATAGTCAAAAAGAATTAACATTCTCCATTTTCTGTCCTGATAAACCAGAAGAAATGATCATTTTAAGCATTTTTGAGGAGATCCTTACCTTTGAAGTCTTTTGCAGTTTCTTTTGGCAATCTGTTGAAATGGGATATTTACCTGTTCAAGGAAGATAAGGTATTATTAGTGGTATCTCGGAATACGCATTGTAAGTAAACCACAGTCATTAGTTAGTTAAATATATATGGATTAATCTTAATTATGTCCCCCTCTGTGTACTTCTCTGATTCTCATCAAGGAAGCTGCAGGGTTCATGAAATGTGATACGCTCTGAGAATTGCAAAAAGGTTAAACTAAATTATCTCAATGTGATTCGAGTAGCTCCTAAGTGCTGACCTCCCACTTATTTTTGCATTTATGGGCAAAACACCTTTATTAGTCTAAGCATATTTCAGTACTTGTTTTAAGTGCTAGCAACAGAATTTTCAACATTATCTGAAACCCAAGTGACTAAGCTTACAAAGAATTTTGTAATCCAACATTTTCTTGTATGTTTTTCCTTTCCTCTTCACCTGCTCTCTCTTGTTTAGCACCTCTGGTTTAACTTCTGATGGATCAAGTCTATTTTTCATTTCTCTAATTGAATATTGTCTTGCACAACAGCATTCTGATTCAGAGGTGTTATGACATTAAAGATATGAAAATAAATACTGTGCAATTAAACATATGGTACTGTTGCATGGTGTGTGCAAAAACTTAAGAAAATCATTTACTAATTGCTCGTATTACCTATTTAGTAATCTATTTTAAAAGTTCCATTAAATTTTCTGAATCAAATAATTTATTCTGAACTTACGGACTCAGGAAAGACCCAGAACTCAGAAACAAATCTATTTCCAGAGCTAAAATCAACTTATTTTTCATTCTCTTCATGACTTCAGTGATCACAGAATACATATTTTGTAGAAATCTCGCCTTATTTCCTGTTAGGTTGTCGCATTTGGAGGCAGATCCCAACAGAGTGGAAGTCTCATAAATGCAGCTTTCTGATAAGAGCACATCAAATTTACTGTCTCACTTCAGTGCATCTGTTGTTTTTCATTTCTTTTCATCACTTTAAAAGTACTGTAATGATAACTGAAACTTTCCTTTTGCCTTCAATGTGAAAACATGAAATAATGCCCCCAAGATTGCATATGCAGATGATAGCAGTGTTTCAATCTATTTCAAGAGCAAAATTTTCAGAAGGAGTCTTTTGGTAAAAAATATGCTGTTTTCATTTCTGCAATGAACAAAGTTTTACGTGACAGTGTTTCCAGAAAAAAAAAAACAAAAAACCAACCGTAGTTGAGTGAGAAAGTAGAAGAAGGAGGGAGGAGAAAAAAAATATTATTTGTAAACATAAGGAATGAACAGTTTTTTACTCTTTCCTACACTAATTACTACCCTTGTAAAAGCCTTCATATTTATAAAACAATTTGCAGCTAAGTATCTTTCCTATTTTAAACTTATTTAAAAGAAGTAAGTCACTAATCTTTATTAAAGAAATTATTATGTAGTAAAAAATGGGGCAGATTAACTTCTGTGTGGCAGTGGGTCACTGT
>VWYP01019263.1:0-13995 GCA_013400435.1 Pycnonotus jocosus
TAGGCCATCAGGTGCTCTGAATTCAGTACGGTAAATCTTAATGGGTGTGAAAAATATGGAACTTTGTAGCACAATAGAATACATGGAAATCAGCAGTACCTTTTTTTACTGCATAAGCTATCTGACACTATGCTCTGTAGATATTCCTTTCAAAACAGAGATTGTGACTTTCCCTGCACTGACTAAATTAATCCTCTTAATCCAATGGTTGTTCTGATCCTCTGAGGAGAAGACTAGATTAATAAAAGCACTCCTCCAGTGTTTCCCTGTTACTCTTGCAATCCATCTGATTCTGGGGATCAAAGAAGAGAAAGCACAGGGCTTCAAATAAACATGACTGAATGTTTCTGTAAAAGTCCTTTGCTGTCTGTTTTTTGGTGATTCTTGCACTCAGCACCAAACCAGGGAAGGAGAAAAGCACCGTGTTTTCTGTTTTACTAAAGTATTTAATTTATACATATATTTCTATCACTCACATGTGACTTTTCTGGCAATAATTACTTGGTCAAGATATCCGTGATGCACGCTACCAGCACACTGCAGATCATCTGTCTTTACTAATGGAAACATGTGCATAATACATTGATTATTCATGACCTGCTTCAATGAAGACTTTGCGGACACATTTTTCCATTAAGCAAATGGATTCATGGCTCATTTGGATTAGACATATAACTTCATCCTTATTAAAGTGGTTGGTTTCCATGTCCCTCCCTTTCCCTCATGAATTCAAGAACCCCACATCTACTTTCACATTTTTAATTTCTCTTTCCCACTCTCCTTCCACTCTGCTATCACACGGATTACCTTTCTTCTGTCTTACCCAGAGCTGTAGATAAATATCTGAACTGATTCTTTAATTTATTTTTTAATTTTTAAAATTTAAATTATCTTGAATTTTATTTAATTTGAAAAATATGTATATTATTGCATTTTTCTACTCCTGTAGAAATTCCCATAAAATATTTTCCATAAAATTAATGTTATCTACATCTTCACCACACTACCTGCATCCTTCCCTGTTAATTATCCTATTTCTTCATCTCCCATTCTTCCAGCTTTTGCTTCACTGCTCCATTCATACCTGTGTTTTCTAATCTGTCTCTAGAATCCATCATTTATCATAGCAGCACAAACATTGTACACAATGTGATATTGCATGTTTTCCTTAGTCACCAGGTTCTCAAGTGTTTTTTCTGACTCTCTAAATTATTCATGAGAACATGCCTTGTTCTCTGTTTAAAAGTGGGAAAATACACACATTTTAGACAAGTATACTACAAGCAGTTTTTGTGTTGGTAGTTCTTCCCTTCTTTATGCATTATTCTCTAGAAGTCTGTACAGTTGGTTTGTGTTTTGGTTTTTGTTTTTTTTCCCCACAATTTCTCCTGTTCTGGTTGCCAAAGTCTTTCCATGTGCCTCCTTCAGTTTTATGTCACCTTTTTCTGTGCAAAATATCTCCTTGATGTCAGAGACTTAATATTGTCAGACACCTCAGGTGTTTACCAGCCTTTTTTTGTCTTCAGAAGTGGATATCCAAAGGGTCTAGATGTTTTAGTTTATTTCTCTTATCTCTGTGTTTGCTTGTGTCTTGGTTTGAAAGGTAATTAGCCCCTCAACTTTCCACACCTCTGCTGATTTATCTTTTAGCCCCATTTCCCATCTTGCTGCTTCCAGAAGACCTCTATTGTATTGATACATCTCATCTTCCTCTGTTAACTTTATAGACCGATTTTAAATTGTCCTGTCATCCTCTTCTATGTGATGTTCTTTGTACCTGCTTTGCTATCAGATTGCATTTCCTCAACTCCCTCTCTAGTTAACTGAAACTAAATATTTCTGTGTGTTAAACCATAACTCCTTTTCTCCCTACACTTAATTCATTTCTATATATTTATCCAATTTAAAACCTGCTAATTAGAAGATCTTGGCATCAGTTTAAGATTCTAAACAGCTGTCAAATGGGAAACACTCCCATTATATTTCCTCACTGGATTTTTGATCCTCAGAAAACTTTAGCTCTCTAGGTGCTCTCTGATACATTCACATAACATTTTAAAGAATAAATTATACAAAATAGCAGTGAGTACTGTGGATAAAAAAAAGTCAGTGACCCCTAATGACTGTCCACAGGCACATATTTATGCCTTGCTCTTGCTATAGGCACCTTTCTTGGGCTGTAACTCTGGAATAATATTGTCCAATATTTGAGTTGACATCTCTATGGCACCTCTAACAGTTATATATTCCTCATATTGGGGAGTATGTATATGTTCTGCACAGATGGCTTTCTGTTCACTATATGTGCTCACTCTACATAGCCTTATAAACCTACAATCTTTGACAAGAAAGAGCTGAGTCTGGAGACAGCTCAGAACAGTTGAGTTAATCTCGACTCTGAATCACCTATTAAATTAGACTCCTAAAATTAGCGTAGGTAAACATTATGAACAGGGTTTCCAGAAGACAATTACACTTGTGAATATTTAGGGAAGAATATTTCAAGGCCTTCAGGGAAAATGATAATTAGAAACTTACTACATCTGAAGAACTATAAGAATATTTGCTGAAAAAAAAAGCTAAAGAAGAGAGTTCTTTCTTAGGACATCTCATTCCTAGTGATAGATGTCAAATAACTGAAGTAAAACTGTTTTATATATGCTTGCCCTAAAACTTCTTGAATGAAAATATTGAATTCAGTATTAAATATTATCAAAGTTTGTGAGTTTAAGAAATTTTAATTAATGTCAGTAGAAAACTTTCCAACAGAAAAATGTCAACACTTTCATTTCTCTCTCTTGAATTGATCTCACTGTCATGCAGGAAATGCCAGAATACCTAAATATAAATGTATAAATATTGACAATTTTCAAAGTTTTTTCAGCCTACACCTAATGAAAGTGAATGACAGAGAATTCATGAGTCCTAAGCAGGTGTAGAGGGGCTTTCTCATCTCTGCTGTGTAACTTGGTGAAGTTCTAACTTTTCCAGAATGTATCAGGTGAATAATCTTCTCTCATGGAAGCAAATATATTAAAGAATGGCAAGTCTTCAAAATTTTGTGATACCCTAATGATATTTTTAATATTAGTGCTTAATTGACACTAATAAATACATACCCAATGCTATTTTTAGTAAGCATTTATGCAAAATATAATATTATATATATGTCAATTAGCACTTCAAATATGATGGATGTATTTGAAGCTGAAATAGAACTCAGGTTATTTTTCTCTAAAGGGTGATGGATATTTGTCCTTTAATTATTTTGCTAAATAGTTTCTATTCAAGTATCACCTCTTTAAAAGAAACAGTTTCTGATGAGGAAAAACTATGGACAATTGCTTGAAATTTACTTACAAATAGTGCGAAAACAAAAATTACTTATGCCTCAGAGGTAAGTTGGCAATTTTTACTGCTTTACATTTTTTATCATTTGATATAAAATTTTCCTCTGCAGACAACTTCTTAGGTCAGAACCCCATAAAAAATCTTTCTGACCTTGAGGCTGCAGAGCAGAGTCTGAAGACCAGAAGGCTTGTATTCCTTAAAGATTTAAAATTAGAAAGTGGGGGCAAAAGATCCTGAATTTATTTTATCATTCTGAGCTTATCCTCTCTGACTGTTGTTAACATGGCATTTCTGTGTCCCCTAAAGCACCACCACTGACAGCGACACCACAACTGACTGCATGGCTTCACTCCTGAACCTGGACACCTAGAGTCAGATTTGAACTGGACTAAATGCCTGCTTGAGAACTTGAGAAAAAACTGCATTCCCAGTTAAGCACTGCTGGCTATTTAGAGAATGGGGACAGGAAAGTAGGTGGGGATGTGCTCTGTGTGAACAAAAGAGTGAGACAGGTAGGGAAAGGCAAGAACCTTCTCTTTTGGATTTGCCCAGCATCACTGACTTAGTGAAGTAGGTTCAGGGGATGCACTGGTGATATTTAACAGTCAAATAACCTTTAAAAGAGATTCTGTCTTTAAAGAGAATTCTTATAAGATCCTTGAAATAGTGACCTTCAGGTTTTGGTGCAGACAGACACAGGGGGTGGGGAGGGGGACTCATGAAATAATATTTTGATTTTTTAAAAAATTCCGCAGTTGTTGCTTTGTTTTCAAATATTGTTTTGTTTGAAATCTTTAAGGCACATTTGGTCCAGAAATATTGTATAAAAGAAAAAAATGAAGTTCAGTCTAAGTGAAATGTGTTTTGGAAAGGTATGCTGACAAGCATATCTTTGTGTTTAGAAATTACTCTAATTTGAATAGAGTGCCTTGATATTACATCAGTAAAAAGTAACACAGAAGGGACAGAATAATGTTAACTTGCCAAGATTAAGAAAAAAATGTAATCAATCTGTTTCCTAAGACTAACAATTGAATATGAAGATATTAATTAGCTGTGCAAATACTTCTCTGTTTTTTCCTAAACTGCTGCTTTAACATTTCCTAAAGGAATCATGCTGAAGTTCTGCAAAGTTTGTACATAATTTATTTTTGAAAATCACTTTATGATTCATTAAAATGCTTCTGAAGTTCTCTGCATGCAGTATCATACCCTTATGATACATACCCACAGTCTGTACTTCTTTAAAATTAGGGGAAATGTTTTCTTCATTCATGTCCTTTTCTATTTTCTCATTTGAGTTTCACTTTATAAATAGGCTTATATAGGCATTATATGCACATCTGTGTATGCACACATATATGTGTGTGTATATATGTGTATATATATGTATGTATGAATCCTGGGTATGGGTATATACACTGCTCACACACACGAGTATCATACATAAGGAGGATGCATCATGAAAAGCCCAGACCAGAATGCCAGATATGGAGAAAAAATATGTCAAACAATGAAAGAAATCATGCAGCGGATGACAGTGGTTTAAAATATGGACTTATAGATGTGTTGTGTGTGAATCATTTCATCTAATATTAGTAAGTTCACAGCAGGCACATCCTGTAGTCTGTGGCAGAAAGTTTTATTGATTCACAGAGGAATAGCAAACGCTACCTGAGGCAGCAGTTCTTCCAAAATGCTGTTGATATCAGAAGAAAATAAAGAAAATCTCATTGTTAGATATGATTTGTGATACAATTCCTCTCGTGTGCTGAGTATTAAGGTATTTTAAAGGAAGAGATCTTTTCTGTCCAGAGAAAAGATATAAGGAACACTTCTTGTAACAAAATCAGTCTTGAAAATTTGGGATTTCACAGCCCATTAACCTGCTATTAAAGACCAATGACAGGATTTCTTTCAGAAATGAACTTTACATTGTGCAAGAAGTTAGCCGTGATACCAAAAAGGGAGAGGAGGAAAAGCCCTCACCCAAAATGACAAAAAATAAGGTCCACAACACGATTCTTATCAAAGTCCATGCTATTAAAGAAATGAAATTGCAGCTGTACAAAGCTGAAGATACCAATTATGTGTAATGGTGCAGAACCAGGTTACATCAGCTTTGAATTTCAGGCAGTTCACTTTCCATTTTACCTGCATTTGCAGAAAGTTGAGACAGTGTCAAGTCCCACTTAGGATTCAGTTGATCACAGTGTTACAGAAAGTCAAACTGACAGTTAAGGGGAAGTGAAAGGTTCTGGGTCAGGTCTCTGTTGGGTTTTATTTCATTCTCATTAGGAACAATAATATAACAAACTGTGTTAGATTTTGAAACTGAAACACATGCATATTTATGGCATATAGTTAAATTATTTGTCTGGATATATGAAAGGCAAGTAAAAGAAATTTTGGAATAATTTCAGTAAGAAAAGTGTGCCTCTCTTCAAAGTGAGTCAGTTTAGCATTAGGTAATGTGTTGTCTGGGATAGGTGAACCAGGCATGATAACACCATCAGGTGTGCTGTCTCTGTTAATTGTATGCATTTCAAAGAGAGCAATAAACATTAGGATGCTTCAATTCAGTTCATTTCAATGGGAGCAATAAACATTAGAGGCCCTTTAGTGTCCCTTTCTGAAGGGTCCCACTTGACTAATTTTGCTCTAATTCAAAGAGGAAAGACAGTGAACATGATTAATTTAACTCTTTGCATGGCAAAACATTCATTTTGAAGTTGTTTCCTTCATAGAAAATACTAATTACAGTAATAAAAATTAATATTCATTGCCATTCTAGATATGACACTGTAGCGCCAAAAGCTCCAGTCAATATAGGCTGGTGAACTCACTAAAATAAAACACCACACAAGCGATATTTCCTTAGGAATTTAAGTGACCATTTTCCTTTTTTCTGGGGGAGCAAGGCAGTGAACAGAGTGGTGCAGTGGTGTGACTGGTCCTACTTAAAGTGTTTCTCTGTCATTGTGCTTTCTTGCCTCGGACTCAAAGGAAAAAATCTGGCATGGCAATGCCTGGCATTTCCCCCTTTGCCTCCGTGTCTCTGGCTCCATTAATATCTGGTCAATATGACTTCCACAAGCAATCACCCTCTTTTATGCATCGTTATTAGTATGGCTACTACTGTTATTGTCTCTTATGTCAATGCTTTTCTTCTAGGAAACTGTTATCCCAATCAGTAACCTTTTGTTCCTTTCTCATAGGAGAGGATGGGTGGAAAGGAAGCAGCTGCTTTGAGCCAAATTTCCAGCTGGTTATAAACCACAACAACCACTGAGGGGCTGGAGCACCTCTGCTATGAGGAAAGGCTGAGATTGTTCAGTCTGGAGCAGAAAAGGCTCAGGAGGATCCTACCAATGTACAGAAATTCCTGAAGGAAGGATGCAAAGAGGTTAGGGCCAGGGTCTTTCCAGTGGTGCTCATTGAAAAGGCAGGAGGCAGTGGCGGCAGACTGGAAAACAGAATTCCTCAGAACAAGCAAACACTGTTACTTGAGAGTGATGGAGTACTGTTACAGGTTGCCCAAGGACATTATGGAATCTCCAGCCATGGAGATATTCAGAACCTCTCTGGACATGGCCACAGGCACCTGGCTGTAGGTTGTCCTTCTTGAGCAAGGGATTAGACCACATGACCTTCAGAGATCTCTGCCAACCTCACCCAGTCTGTGTTTTTTTAAGTCACGGATTCAAAAAATGGCACCACCCCAGAGGACACGCAGTGGGCTGCTGTTAAAAAAGTTAGCTTCATTTCAGTCAGATACAATAAAACACTGAAAGCAAGCTCAATCCAAAGTTACTATTTAGGTACAGAAATCTCAAATTACAATAGCAAAGTTTATAAGAAGGCAGAGACAGGAAGGGAAAGAGAGAAGGAAAGTGATAAAGAGACTGTCAAGCACTTTAATTAGTGAAACACTACCTGTTTGAAATGATAAAATATTGACACTCCTAGTAAATAAAAACCAAACTCCCCAAACAGCAAGAAACCCTCCTGATAACTCATTGTGTGAGAGGATTGTTCTATTTATATAAGGGTAGAAAATCTAGATAAATACAGCAGAATTCTCATAGTTTGGTGATGTATGTTCTTCCTGTTATGTTGCTTTTTTCAAAGCTTTTGCCAGGTGACAGATATCTATATAGCTATCGTTGAAGCTGTCGTTGAAGGTAATTGGCTGACTTTTGGGGACTACAGTGGTACCATGACCAATTATGTTGTAATTTAAGGGTGCAATATTATTGTTTCTACTGTCACAAATGCCAAGTAGCTGTTGTATTTTTTAGCGTAACAGATATGGTATTTCACATTTAACATAATGCAGTTTATTAGGTGTTGGGTAAAGTTAATCTCCTTAAAGTTAATAGGAATCTCCTTTCTCATCAGCTTCCCTTGGATCTGTTTTTAATTTTACTTCCTTTTATTTCTCTTTTTAAATTCATAGTGCCTTAATATTACTTCAGGATAGGTCAAACACATCCTAACTATTTGTCTATCAATTAATTAAATCCATCTGGCTTATAGTAACATAAAACCTCAACACATCAAAATATTGCATGCATATTAACTTTAAAATTTTGTGGCAAGATGTCAATTAAGAACTATATCCTGCTTCTGCTTTTTTCCTCCTAGGTCAGGCATTTTCATCCTGTTTTACAGGGAGTTGCAAATGTCTATATCTGAGAAATGTGTTTTTCACATTCATGTTTGAGTCATTTTCTGTAACACTTTCAGTCATTTCTTCAGTATGCATATACATTTTGACTATTTTCCTTCAAGTATATATGTATGCTCTCCCTCGTCTTGTGACTGCTGACATTGAGATTCTGATTTCCAGGAAAATATGTGAAATCACATTGGCATATATTAGCATATATAACATCTCTAGACAAACACTTTAACTCAAGTAGACTGTGTATCCTTAGGTGGAAGAATAAATGCCTCAGTATGCTGTGATAAACTGTTTAATAAAATAAAAAAAATAATGAAACCCTTCTTTTCAGTCCAGGCTGCTGTATTGCCATACATTTTATTGGTCTGAGAGGCAGAATTCTTGGCAGAGAAATCATCCCATGGGCCACATAAAGGGCACATGGTATAATTCAGCCTAGTGTAACTATAAATGACCAGAAGAGAGTCCGAAAGGTCTGCTCAGTTCAATATCTGATTTATGTTTTGTGCTGTGGTGAGGAGATTTTGGAACTGACACAGACAGAAGGTGAGCTGCATTGTGCAATTGTGACTGTCCAGGGGAGAGAGAGTACATGGAGCTGAAGCATTTCCCAGTGATTAATTCAGCCAGCACTACTCTCTTCATGGGAAGACATTTATTTTAAAAATTCTTCAGGCAGTCGTATGTGCTAGACATTTATAGAGGTGCATGTTATATGCTACATTTTGGATAAAATTGTATTTTTCTCTGGTGACATTTACCTGTGGAATTCCTTATAAAATCAAGGAGAAGGTCAAGCCTGTTGAAAGTGTGCTTAATGGCGAGCTACAAAAATAGGGAAGAATGGAGGGGAATTTTGTGGGGTTTTTTATGCACTAGTAGGAGCTATTGCACAGATGATCTGACTTTACTGGATTTGGTTAGAACATTCTCATCTCATTCTTCTACTGTTCTTGGGTTCACCACATATGCAGAATTTACACTTCCTAACAAATATAATATAGATGGCAAGCAATTTCCTAGTACTTTCCAGAAATAAGATATTAACCACTAGAAATATGCTTTTACCTTTATTATAGACAGAAAAACAGCATTTTATAAAACAAAAGCTGGCTATTAAAGTCATCAAAAGAGAAAAGTCCCTCAAAGTAAATTCTTTACTCTGGAAAATATATATCTACTTGAATCATGTATAAACTTTTTATTTATAAAAATATTTAATAATATACAAAAAAGGCCTATTCACTTCTTGAATGTTCAGTAAATCATCTTATCTTGACTGAAAATATAAGGCATAAAATAATGTTTATCAGTGTTTAGATTAAAGAATACATGAATTATTTTAGTATATAGAAATGCAGTAAACTTTACTAATATGGAGGTGTGTGAAGAAAATGACAAAATTAAGTGTCTTTTCCTGCAAACTTCAGTTTGGATGGACATTTTCCAATAATATCTTGTTGGAATGGTTGTGTACTGTCAATTATTTTCCTTTTTAAAGGGTGTTTATTAATGTATTTTAGCAAGTATTTTACATGCATCTTTTCTAATACCTGAACATGTAGGTTGTTAGAATTATAAGACTCATCTGAAAGAGACTGAAATCATAAATCTTTGAAGATTTCTGACTTATAGATCAAGTTTAGTTCAAGTAGACATGATAGACTGATTCTGTTTAGGTTTTAGGGTTTGCTTGTTTGCTTGTATTTCAGTTTCCCAGACTTCTAGTTTTGGAGATGGTGGGTTTTATTAATTTAAACCCAACAAACCTATTTCTGTTTCTTAAATAAATCAAGATTTCTCTAGGTTCCTACAAAGTTGTGAAGAGTTCTTATACATCCTGTCATCCTGAGCTGTAAGATGTGTTGTAAAAAATTTAGTCAAGCACTTGAACAACTCGTCACTATAAAAAGTTCTAAAACTATTATTTAGTATGGTTCAGTATGACATAAAATCTTTATTTCTCTTTTGATTATGGTATTTTGTCTGAGAAATTTCAGCTTTTATGTAGATATCACAGAAGTATTAAAAAGTCCTGAGATTTTTTGATGCTTTTTGGGTCTGCAAACTCCAGCACAACACAAAATGGTACTTTCTATTTCTAACTTTACCTCTCCTAATTTCTTTTTCTTTGTTGCTGTTTCAGTGGAGACTCACTAACACATAAGGTTAGTGGTCAGTAGACCACATTGGTGTCAAACGTTTGCCTCAGAAGACTGACAAACCAGAGGGTTAATTAAAACTTCCAGACGTTTGTACATTTGCCATTTTTTAAAGTAATGGAGAAGAACTAAGAGAATACTATTGAAATTTTGGCAATAAACATATCTAATGGAGTTTTAAAGGTATTTAAATTATGTCTAAGTAGATCTCTAAACTCATTTAACAAACAAATGACTGCCAAAGCTTTAGATAAAGAGACTTGTATTGGGTAATGTTCTTTAAAGAACAAGTAATATGGGTCAGTAGAAAGTTCTCTATCACATTAGTTAACAATTTATGTTTTATTTTACCTTTAGCATTTTGAGGGTGTATTGCTTATTGCCTACTTTCTTCATCCAGAACTTAAAACTGCAGAAAAAACATTATTGTTAGGACATTATGGCAAGAAACTTTGCACTGCTGACTTTGTTTCTAGCAGGAAAAAGAATTATGTACAGGTTTTTTTCAGGAGTCTTGTTTCATTTAATGCCACACTAAAAAAATGAATAATAATAATAATGGTGTGGATAGACTCATGCAGCTGGAGATTGCATTAACACTTGTTCTGCATAAATATTTCTGGAAGGAATACAAGACCTGTAGTGTTGATTATGAATTATTTTACTATTTTGTTTGTATACCTTCCAGAAGAGAAAAAGAGGTAAGAGCTCAGAAAATTGATCATAGATAATTTATTCAGATGTGAAAATGTGAAGCTTTTTTATCAGTTTTATCCATCTATCTGGATAATACACCAGCTGTCATTAATTTTATGTAACTTTATCCATCTGGAAATTAGTTCTTACTTCTTCATGTAAGCTATGTACAATATAGAAATTTTGACCAGGGCTAGGTGATATAGCTTTTCTATATAGTCAATAGAAATCTAACCAACACTCTTGCTTTAGTATGTAATTCATCACACCTTAAAAAAACCCCATATATTTGATTAAAAATTTGCACACTAAACTATTAGCAAGTAGAGATTTCTCTCCAGTGTGTATAAGTGAAAGCTTCAAAACTGCCTTAAACCTGAAGCCTGAGTTCTGGATGAAGATGAATTTTAACACAAACTATTAACCACAGCAGGGGGAGTCTCTCAGAGACAGAATCATTTCACTAGCTCTTTGTAAGTGCTAATAAAGGCAAAAAACTGAATTAGCTGGTACACTAGAGAAGAGAATATACTACTTAACACACAGTTTGGCATATACTTGACTAACAGTTCCAGCAGTATACAAACAATTTTGCTTAAATAGGAAAAAAACTACGACATCATCAGTATTGCAACAGTTTAAGAGAAAATATTAAAGTAACACTCACTTATATGTTCCTTTATTCAGACTTGTTTCACTTTGTTAGCTTGCTATTTAAGAATATCTAGAAAGTGAATCCTCAACACAGTCTTTGGCAAAATAGTCATTTTTACGTGGCTTTTTTTCCCACTGCCATGTAATCTTTGTAACTGCATCTGCAAACACAGCAGTTATGACTGCAAACCACAAACTAAATATTTCAGCCATGATCTATATTTGCTAGGTCCTGTTAAATTTATTGCAGCTTACCAAGAAATTTCTTTGGATATTTTTGCTGCCTGTTACTCTCCTGCTCTTCACATCTCTATAACCTTACAGAGAGGGGTAACAGTAACCTGTTTTCTAACATATGGTCAATCACCTACACAAACCATAGCTATGCATAGGCTACATGATAACTACACATCTCATGCATCTTTCCACTACTCTCCTTTATTTGAAAACCCTTAAACAGGTTCTTGTTCACCTAACTGGTTACCATACTAGAAGACTCACCATGAAAAGGTCAGGTTTACATTTTTATTGGTATTTATAAAAAAAACAAAACAAAACAAAACAAACACCTAAGTAGACTTATTTCTTATATCGTCTCCATGATACTTTTTTTTATGTAATATGGCATGCAGAGAAGGGATGAATGTATGTATAGTTGTGTGTTAGAAAGTGACATTGTAAATATAATACTGGCAAAACATAAAAGGAGTAGAAAAGAACAAGCAGTGGAACATGCTCATCAAAGAGTGTAAGTTCTAGCACAGTAACATAGAGGAATTAGAAGAAGTATTCCCAGGCGACAGCATTGCTATTTCCAGCTGACTCTGAGCAGCAGGTGTAAGTTGCATTGTAGC
The DNA here is from genome assembly GCA_013400435.1 of Pycnonotus jocosus. Lineage (NCBI taxonomy): Eukaryota > Metazoa > Chordata > Aves > Passeriformes > Pycnonotidae > Pycnonotus > Pycnonotus jocosus. The sequence goes on from VWYP01019263.1 coordinate 12,405, forward strand.
AGGGTGAAGCGTGCTGTTAACATCAGGACTTCAGTATAAAGCATTATGCAAGTTGGTAAATATTGCCAACAAATCATGAGCAAACCAGAAGTGATTTAAAATGGTACCTGCTCCTGAGTCCAGGTTGGGGGAGAAATACAATATCTTTTACAGTTTTGAATCACAGAAGGTATGAATTACCAATGCAAGAGCTCTGCAGGAGTTGTGGCCAAAGAAGAAAAAAGACTATGTCTGAAGTTTACATGGACACAGTATTGAAAGTGGATTCTTTTTTAAGAGGTAAGAAAATTCATGTTGAAAACCCAAAGGAAGGATAATATCTGATTACATTTGAGAACTGCTTGCTGTGATGTTTGTTGAGAGTACAGCCTACAGCAGTAAGGCAATGTCACAACAAGGGTCTGCCAGAGTGCTGAATCTCTGTTTTGCTGCCTGCAAATTGGTGTGAGGAACATGCTGAAAAGCAAGCACTGAACTGAGTTACTAAAGCTGTATTTTGCTGGAATGCATGGATCATAAAGTTATGCATAATTTTTAGTGTGCCAGCACACATCAAAATATAGGCACAGAAGTACAGTTCAGCCTTGTGAATGGTTATGAAACTGGAAAGATGCATCATCTGTTGTGTGCTTTGCAATGAGCATGTTACTCTGCTGCTCTTGTTGTCAGCCCTACTACTTCACATACCCTTGTTGCAGTGAGTCACTTGTGTTCTCTAGTTTCAGACCTGGTAGGTAAAATCTTGCCCTGCTGAAAACAACAGGAATTTAGCTATTGATTTCTGTGACTTTCTCTAAATTGGTTGTCTAAGGAGTTCTGTGTGCTGGGTGGAGCTCTATGTGCTGACTGCTCGCTGACCTTTTTTCCCAGCAAGGGAAAGCCAGGAACACTGCCAGCCACTCTTTTATCAGGTTTAAGTTTTTTTGAATTAAATTTTACATATGGAGCCATTGCAATCCTTTTCCAAGTCTCTGATTTTCTGCTTGGTCAAGAAGTGATTGATGAGGTTAAACTTTTGCCATGGGATTAAATCCTCTGAGTGCAACCTGCAGACACTAGCAATGCACAACATGTTTGCATTGTCTAATTCTGTGATTATTTGTTATGCAATTTTCTCATCTCTTTTGTTTCACACAGAGAAAATATCAGAGCCTGCTGTAGGAAGAAAGCCCTGAAACCTTACTCTGAGGAAAAGGATGTGAAAAACTGAAACCAAATGCTTTATGAATTCTTCCATTTATTGGCATGACAACTGAACCTCTGAGATGCTGCATTGCCACCACTTATTTTAAATCTGGGTCAATGAGCACCTTCTTTGGCCAGACACCTGAAAATGCGCTGCCTACTCCTTTGGTAGAAATTTGTTCTGTACCTAAAAGCAAGACTAGACCAGAATAAAAAGAGAGATGGATAAGTTGGAGGGGATTTCCAGACTTACAAGACTGAAGGGGAAATGAGAAAATTCAAACCAGCAATTGTGAAATGATGTAAAGACAGTGATGTAAACATGTTTTTCACATCTTTTACAAGGTGCAGGACTGAAAAAATACAGAAGTGTTTTAGCCTTCATGCTTTGACACAGCAGAGGCAG
>VWYP01019264.1:9152-21190 GCA_013400435.1 Pycnonotus jocosus
GTCAAACATGACCTACCCCTCCCAAACCCATGCTGGGTCTGATACCCTGGCCATCTTGTAAATTTTGCGTGATGACACCCAATATAAACTGTTCCATTATCTTGCCAGGTACTCAGGTCAGGCTGACTGGTCTATAATTACCTTTTTGTGAATGGGTGTCACACTGGACAGCTTCCAGTCATCTGGAACCTCACCAGTGAGCCAAGACTGTTGGTAAATGATGGAGAGTGGCTTTGCAAGCTCATCTGCCAGCTCTCTCATCACCCTGGGATGGATCCCGTCTGGTCCCATAGATTTATGGATATCCAAGCATTTCAGCAGTTCTCTGACTGACTCTTCTTGGATAATGGGGGGAACCATTCTGTTCCCTGACACCATCAACGAACCCAAGAGGACAGTTGTCCTGAGGACAAGACATCTTCCCACTAAAAACTGAGGCAAGGAAGTCATTAAGCACTTCCACCTTCTCCTCATCTACAGTTACTAAGTTCCCTCTCACATCCAGTAGAGAACAAAGATTGGTCTTACCTTTTCTTTTACCATTAATATATTTGTAAAAACATTTTTTATTAACCTTTACAGAAGTCGCCATGCTGAGTTCAAACTGAGCTTTGGCCTCCCTAATTATTTTCTTACATGCCTTTGCAGCCCCCTTAAATACTTCCTGTGAGACCTGACCCTCCTTCCAAAGATGATACATCCTCTTTTTATTTCTAAGCTCCTTCAAACATTACATTATTTCACACCATATTTAACAGTGTTTTAGAAGGATATTACAACAGAAGACATGAGCATCAATAATTAAAGCATAAAAGATACAGTTAAGAGGGGGTGCTTCATGATTTATTAGCTAGACAACTGTTGAACTCTGTTTGTTTAATTACTCCATAAATCACCAAATATGTTCCAAAAATCACAGTCTCCATTCTCTACTATGAAATAGCTGGGAAATTGTGTTGAAATGAATACCTAATTGTGTGTCATTGATTGCTTCTCTTCCCTCTTGTGCTATCAGATGGGACATAGATTTTATTACAAATAATTTTAGGTTAAAAAGTAAAAACAAAATCAATCAAACAAGCCCTGAAAATTAAATAGAAGAAAAAATAACACATTTGCTTTCAACCTTAATTTCTTAAAACTATCAATGACTAAAAGTCACACTTAGCTACATGAAAATAACCATCCTTGCATTTTTTTTACTTAGTTCTTAATCTAAACTGATTTAAAGTGATCTATGTATTTAGGTATTTGGATTCTATTTATTTGTATCATTATGGTTGTATTGAGTCAAACTGATTATATAAAGAATATGTAAATACCATAGTGTACACTTAGGTTCTTTTTCTGATTAATAAGAATTATCCTTGTTACTTTTTATTAAAAAAATTAAAATACATATATATTCCTTTAGCATACTGTCAAAGGACAAAAAAGGTTATTACAAATATACATAATGCTAAGGTTTGCACATTTTGTCAAATTCATATTTATACAAGGAAGAAATCTTGCATGTCTTTCAAAAGGACACTTTCAGCTAGATAATACTGAAGGTAAAAGAATATGAAAGACATGAGAATATTTTAATAAACATTATGCAAAAGCATCTAATGTTATTTGTGTGAACTCTTGGATGTATTTTCTTCATTCATCTTTCACTCTTTTTTAAGCCTGTTTTCCCCAACACATTTACATGATAGTTTATCAGAAAGTAAAGTTTAAAGCTGGAGGCACAAATTTGTAAACAAGTAGTCTTTATGCAGTCTCTAAGGGTAAAATTAGACATGAAACATTGCTGGCCATTAGAAAAAGTTTTTTGTATTGTCAGTACAGAGTGCAACATATGCATTGTGTTGTTCAATGAAATCATCAGTTTATTCATCAAGGAAAGAATTAAAATGCAGAACATTCAGTAATGGGTTCATATATACAACTGAATGGCTCCCTGTCCTGTCTAGTTCAAGAATGTCCAAAAGTAAGGAATGAATGCTGAAGCCATCTCCAGTAGGAAATTATTTCAGTTGGGAGAAGGAAATTTAGATTCAGTGCTGAAAGGCCCTGGTCTTAAAATTTTTATTCCTAAAATCTTAAAAAAGCTCCAATCAAGAAATATAGGTCTTCAGAGCATGATGCAATCTACTAAAATCACTGAAATTCTTCAGGTAAGGCTATTAGAACTGAGTTTTACTATCAGATATAACTCAAAATGCAGTGGTAAAAAATACATTTGTTTTGTTGGGTTTTGTTGCTGTTGTTTGATAGAGATGGTGGAAGTAGAGTGGAAGAGGTGTTTAAGTCACAGGACTTATGTGGAAGGTCTGTTGGCTAGATGCTTCAGACATATGCTGACCAAGTGCAATCTTGTGCATATTCTTCACTTGCTATTGGATTCCGCCTCAGCCATAGCTCATTTAAATGTTCCCTGCATTTTGTTTCTATAATGTGTTAATTTCTACAGTGACAGCTATGATACCATGTTTTAAATCAAGAGTGAAAAAAGTTAATATATACTGCAAGATAAGAAAAAATTTATTGATTTAAGGAGGATAATAATATTAACATAGCAAGTATTTTGGGATATATTTGGGGTCAAGTAGTCAAAGATTATTTATATTTATAATTTTCTTTATATCTAAAGGCCTCACATTTTCTTTGGACTGATTAAGCTTCTACATTTTCTGTTTCCTTAATCTTTCTAGAAAATTTCTTTGTAGATGGTCCTATGGATACCAGGGAGTTGGACTTGATGATCCTTACGGGTCCTTTCCCACTTGAGTTATTCTAGGATTCTATGATTTTGTAAGTCAATTGCTATTTTTCAGATATAAGACTGAGTAGTAAAGATTCTCAGATGTAGTGCAGATTTGACAATATAGTTGTAATATGGAACTGAAAACTCAGACTATTTTTAAAGTTTAAATTTCAGTGATAGCTGAGGGAAGCTAACATAAGTTTTCATGGTTAAAAGAAAAAAAAATCTGTTTTAATTGATATAATTAAATATCTGTAGTTCAAAGGAACAAAAATCACATCCAGATATATTCACCACTCCTGGTGCAGGTAGCCTCTGTTTGCAAGATGTAGATTGCCATGCAGATGAGCTCTGAGTGGGATCTTGAGACAAGAGGCCATGAAGTGGCAAATTTTGGTTAACAAATGGCACAAAGAAGGTGGTGCCAGCCAGGTGGATGGCCACTGGCAGGCACAGCAGGAGCCAAGAACTCAGGGAAAAGAGCAAGACTTTTCCTGGGTAGATTGTGAGGGTATAAAAGCCCAGGGGTTCCTTTGTTGGGGGTTTCTCCTTGGAGGCATCAGCCCGGGCTGTTTTTGTGTTGCTGCACTGTGAATAAATGACTTTATGGAATGAGACATCTCAGACTTTGCAATGGGAAGCCTGGGGTTAAACCAGTCAGGAAACCTGGTGTGACTGTGAGTGGGGTGTGTGGGGCACCCCTGGGCTCACTGGAGCTGTGGAGGGGCTTTGGTCCCAGCAGTGAAAGAGCCCCTGGTGCTGAGAGTGTGACTGACAGAGAATCTCCTGAATGCTCAGACTGGGAAGTTTCCTCACCCCTTTGAGTATATGTTGGAATCTCCTGTTTTCTTGACTTTATGTTTAAATGATGAAGGTGTATCGTCTAAGTTATACATCAATTCCCACAACCATCAAGGATTTTTTTTTCCCTCAAGGCTCTTCTTTTTGCTCTCACTGATCCTTTTTACTCACAGAATAATTCATAGCGTGCACCACACTATTTTGCTGATGGAATGGCTGACCAGTTCTGTTTGTATTTGCTTTCATTTTATAATATTTTTTTCTTATTTGGTTTTGACTTTTTTTTTTATTTTGTTGATGGTGGGTTTTTTACCCATATAGTAGTGTAAGTGGTGGCAATCTATACCTAGACTCTAGGCTGAGAATCATTTCTTATCACAAAGGTCACTGCATGGTAGAAGCTGCTGTGGCACTGTTTACAGGAATTTCACTGCTGTTTAGAATCAGAATTATGTCTATTTGCTGTTAGAAACTAAAACCACTGCATTATTAATACCAGTAAATGCCACATATTGATGTCCAAATGGGACTTTTCTGGTTATATATTACATGTCCTCTCAAAGTTGACACATTGATGATGTACTACATAACACTAATAGCTGCTACTCCAATGATGTATACCGAGTGCCATCACTCCAGCTAAATATTTCATCATAGCAACAGAATTTGTGCTAAAATACTTCAACAGCATGGTTGTAAATATAATATACATGCACAGACCAATCATTCTGAAATGTTCTGGAGAATTATTTATCCTGTATATGCAAGAGTGTGTGCATGTATAAGCATGCATTACTGTAATCAGATAGTTTTCTGTTTTCAGGATATGCACATTGTTCTTATTTATCAAAAGACTGATGCCAAGGTTAATACCTTTAACATAGCCAAAATCTCTCACATTCTTGCTCTGAATTTTATTGATCATATGTCTCTATGATTTTGGGAAACCACTTTTCGATACCTGGAGTCTCACTCCAATACCATGGGTTATCAATCATCAGTGTTGTACTTAATCAGTTGCCCTTTCTTAATTATTTCACTTATCTTTCCTTTGATATTTCCAATTACTCTTTTTCTTTAGCTCTTTTCAACCCCACCCAGTGTCAAAATTGAGTTTCACTATTCAGACATATCCCTAGTATTTAACAATATTTAACAACCTGCTAAGTTAATTGTGGTTTCAACCCAAAAGAAAACGAGCAAGTGCCAAAAACCATTAAAAAAACCCCCACCCTCAAACTAAAACAATGTAAAAAGTCCTCCACAACGAAAGGACCAAAACCAGAAGAAATGAGCTGAAATGCTATCACAATCCATGCTTTTTTGCCCCCTAGGTCAGGAGTCAAGGCCTGACAATAAGAAATGCAACAATTTAACCCAAATCACTTCTCTGTTGTTGCCTGGAATTAAACACAAACCTTTCCAAACAGTGTTAAAATAATAATGTAGAAACAAGTCTTTAACTGAAAGCTTTCAGATACACAGTGTGGCAATATGTAATGATACAGTACTTCTAGACTTTTATAATATTTGGTAATTAATATATGTAGAAAATACTGCTCAATTAGCAAAGCAGTTGGTTAGGTAATTTCCCTCCAGGTTCTGTCCCATTAGAGCCCTGTCCCACCCCTATCTTTTAGCCCCACATTTTATTGTGTGGTGCAAACCAAATTGTCATTTCTAGACTAAAGATAAGACTAAACAGGATTTAAAAATGTATTAGTAAGGGTTTGTTAAACTGTGGGAGAGGGCAGGAAAAGTACCACAATTTGTAACTATATATTAGCAATCTACAAAGCTACAAACATATGAAAAAATGTATAAAAATCTAAAAATCTCTAAGCATCACCCTCACAATTACACTAAGTGATATTTTGGAAATGCTATTACTCTCTCCCTAAGAGTCTTCCTCAAAAATATGGGTGGTAAAATGGAAGTAGAACAAAGTTTATATATAGAGACTGTTCCTAGGATAATTCAGGCATGGGGGCCTCACAAAGTCCCTAATCCAATCCGTTGCTCAGAGAAGGGTCAGCTCTAAGGGCAGAACAGGCTGCTCAGGGTTGTATCCAGTTGGGTGGTGACTGCTCACTTCTCCATGGAATTTGTTTCGTTGTTTGACAGGAAAAGAGTTTCTCTTCACATTCTGTAAGAGCCTCCCTCAATTCTTTTATACCCAGTGTCTCTTGTCCTCCCACCATGCACTGTGGAGGCTCTGTTTCTTCACCCACCTTCACAGAGAGCCACTGCTAAATCTTTTCAAAACAGTTTGTGCTCCAGAAAAAAACATCTTCAGACCCTCAGCTTATCCTCTCAGATCAGGTGCCCCAGCTGCTTGATGGTTTTGGTGGCTTTACCGAACTCACTCAGCCTGTCGATATCTTTCATGTAATGAGGGGGCTTGAAATCTGAACATTATTATTATTATTATTATTATTTAAATAATACCTATTAAAATATGATAATTAGGGCAGTCTTAATTATCATATCTTAATATGATAATTAAGCTGCCATTGGACTTTCCTGCTATCAAGATACACAGTTGGCTCATACTGAGCTTTCTGTCTGCCACAAGCCTCAGGGACTTTTCAGCAGAGCTTGTCCCCAGCCAATCCACTTGTCTGCCACTGGAAGCTGTAATTCCTTCCCAGGCAGAGGATTTGCCATTTTTCTCTTCTCGTACTCCACCAAGCTCTCAAGCAGTTTGTCATCTGTCCTACAAAGGTGCTCCCAGCATCCAACCTGCTCTTTCTTTCTGAAAACATCTTTCTATTAGATGGCATTAAACCCTGGAGGATCTCAGGTTCTGTCACAGTTGAGCCCTCCCTTCTGCTAATTCACAGCAAGAGTTTTCTATTCTTGTTCAATGTTCTATCCTCCCTTCCCCTGAGGGAGAAAGCTGGAGGAATGCTCTTCAATTAAATAATTAGCTAGTCTAGCTTTTGTCACTCTTAACTGCATGCCCTGCCAAATCATATTGTAGGCATTTCATTGTTTTGCTCTATTTAGCTTTTTACAGAGCTCTAAAGTCTTCCTTAGGTCTGTTTCATTTATCTTTTTTTTCTAGTTCAAAAAAATTACCTCAGTATTCTTAATATTTTTAAGTAGTTTATAGTTGTCTGACTTTCTGTTTATTAAGTGATGAGTTCTCATTTCTTACAATACCAGTAAGATGTCATTGTCACAATAATGACACGGTAGCATCTAAAGTGTCAGTAGTGCTATAATGTATAGTCTTTTTTAACCCAAAAATTGTCTGCAGGATAATAAAGTAAATTTCCACTATAATCATGCTTTCTTAATAGGTTGTTAGTAATAAAAAGTACTCAAAGATATTTAAATTTTCCAAATTGTTGCCATCTACTGTAGGTAATTACTGTAGACAGAATAGAACAGATTACTGAGTGTTGCAAATCATATTCTGTCTTATAATCACTTTTTATAATATAGATGTATATAAATATAATTCTACTGATTGCACTGAAGTAAGATGACTTGCAGTGGTTTTACATCATATTTTTTCAAAATTGTAGGTTTTTAAAGTTTTCTTTCAGGTTTTCAAAATAATAAACTAAAGTGCAAAACATTTTTGGTTTGTCCTTTCTTGCCTTGAATAATTTATCAAGAATGTTGTAAAATATTAAGCTTTTTGTTCTCATTAACTTTTAAGATTCTTCAATTTTTTAATCCTGCTCACATTCAGATCAGCATCTGAAAAGATTAGCTCAAAGCTCCTATATGTCCTGTGTTTCTGGAATTGCAATTTCTGCGACTTTAAGATTTGTAATTTTTGTCTTTGGAAAATTCACTCATATTTGATAGTTACTCTTCTTTATATTGAGACTCCTACAAACCCCTCCTAAATCGTTAGTATTTCACTCTGTCCTCTTTTTCTTCACAAAAGATAAAATATTTATTTTTGAGATATCTTTCTAGTCTCTCATTTTTGGTCTCTTTTGTTTTTTCACATTCTTCAAGACACGTCTGATTCTGTAAACATGTAGCTTGCAATTCATTTTACAGATAGGAAGCTGTAGAATTGTATCCTCAAATAATCCTACTCTTCATTTTTATGGTCTCTGGTGTCTCTTTTCAGTATATGCCTGAACATGTCACTTAAGATATCAGCAACCTCTGAAATCTCCACTGTAGTCTTCTAAACCTTTACTTTCAGCTTAATATTCCTTTCTGTATTTTAGCTTTCACAAAGGTTCTGAGTTTTACCTGCAGCTCATCTGTTTCCCTTACCTCTCTGTCACAGAGAGCTTTCTTAACACTCTTCTAAGTCAGTGGTCTGAGCACAAACTTCCCCTGAGGTTCATCTTGTTCCTGATATTGCTCTAATGTCAGAAACTGGTAAATGCATGATTAAACTGCTTGATAGCAACAGATATCCTACCTCATTAAGGATTGTTTATAAGCTCTAAGTTTATGAAACACATTTCTCTTTACAGCCATAACTTTGTATATGCTTAATTATTCTCCTTATTTTTCCTTTCATTATAATATAACAACACTCATTAATTATAATTGGCTTTATATGGAAGCATTTTGAATGCTTCCACCTTTCAGTAACCAGCAGTCATTTGAATATTTCAGTAAGGCATACTACCTGTTATTTGTTAATGTTCTTCATAAAATACTTTGTATTTCCATTTATTTTTACAAAATATTCTATGTTTCATTTTTGTTCTTCAGAATTAATATTTATGGTCATTATTTTACCACTTTTTTCTTATCCTTCAATAAAGAATTTCTTCACCAATAGTGTCAAAACTGTGGTGGTAATAGGGTATCATTTATCATGAAGCTTAGTCCTATTTCATGCCTGACAGTTCTTTCTCTCCTATAAAACAATGTGCATTCACTATCTCACAAGATTCACATCCCAGCTATCTTGTGAGAGTGTGATGTGTATACAATGCTTCAAAAACAAATGGCAGAGTCACAGTTCTATTTATGTTCTAAATATTCCATGCTCTAGCTCCCTGTCCTTTTTCTATGTCTTCTAATCCTACCCACCAGTTTACTTTTGAGTTCACAGTTGAGCTTTTTAGAGGCCTTGCAGGACTTGAGATATTTAAGGAAGGGAATAAACTTCTTGCTCTGAAGTGATCGTGATTCACATTAGAACAGATACTTGAAATCTGACCGCTGTTCTGCCAGACATGTTTGTCTTTTTACATGGGAGTGATTATTGCTGGATGTCAGGAATCTGTATCTCTTGAAATAATGTTTAAGAAAATGCTCAGCAGAGAGAGCTAATTCAGAGTCACAGGCCACAAGATGGGATATTGATGCAGGTCAGCAAACACAAGTTGACATTCTATCAACAGAGAGCTTCATCTCAAGCCACTTGGCCACTGAAGAACCGCAGCCACTTTACCTGAAAATTGTAAAGGAAGCAATCTTTGATGCTATTTCCTGATTTTGAGGATGCAAAACATCTCTAGGCAGAATATATGTTTGCCTCAAAAAGTTAGATATCATTAGATGCCTATCATTAAATTATAGGTAAATTTATTCCTGATAACAAGAAAATCATAAATTCAAAAATATGCATCATTTAGTTTAGCAGGGAACAAATGTCTGAATGCATAACCAGAGTAATAGGATGAAATAAGTATATTGAGTATACTAAAAAATACAGACCAAATCAAAAAACAAACACAAGCTTTTGTTTGTTGGCTATGAAATAATATTTTGACAGAAGATATAAGAGCTGGATCCATATAAATTTATGGGCCCTACTGGGATTCATTGAGAATCCTCAAAAATCTAGCTATTGTCATCACAAAGTCTCTCTCAATCATTTTTGAGCAATCTTGGGAACCTGAAGAGGTCCCAGCTGACTGGAAGCTGGTGAGCATTGTCTTAATTTTAAGGAAGGGCAAGAAGGAGGACCTCAGAAACTACAGGCTTGTGAGCCACATTTCAGTTCCCAGCAAAATTATGCTTAAGATTATTCTGGGAGGTATTAAAAACACTTGGAGGACAATGCAGTCACTGGTTATAGCCAGCATGGCTTCATGACAGGGAAGTCCTGCATGTCAAACGTGGTTTCTTCCTGTGATAGGCTATCCCACTTAGCTGGTCTAGGAAACTCAATAGATGTAATCCTTTTAGACTTCAGCAAAGATTTTGATAATGTCTCTCACAGTATCCTTCTGGACAAAATGTCCAATGCACTGCTGGATAACTAGATTACGTGATGGGTGAGCAACTGATTCACAGATTGGGCACAAAGACTGGTAGTGAATGGGATTGACATCAGGCCAGCATCTGGTCACTAGTGGGGTTCCAGAGATGTCCATCTTCAGCTCTGTGCACCTCATCATCTTCATTAACAGCCTGAATTTGGGACTCAAAGGAATATGAACTAAGTTTGCTAACAAGACTGAACTGGGGAGGGGCTGTCAACTCCCTCAAGGGCAGAGAGGCCCTGCAGAGGGGCTTCAGTGAATTAGAGAGATGGTGACAGTCACCCACCATATGTAGTTTATGAGAGCAAGGGCCTGATACTGCACCCGGAATGTGGCAAATCTGGTTGTATGTATAAACTGGGGAGTGAGAGGCTGGAGAGCAGCACTGTTGAAAGAGCCTTGGTAGTCCTGGTCACTGGCAAGTTGAACATGAACCAGCAGTGCCCTGGCAGCCAGGAGGGACAACCCTGTCCTGGGGGCATCAGGCACAGCATGGCCAGCCAGGCAAGGGAGGGGATTGTCCCCTCTGCTCTGAGCTGGGGCAGCCTCACCTCAGGTGATGGGAGCAGTTTTGGGGGCTACAACATAACCAAGATTATTGGTGTCCAAAGGAAGGCCACGAGGATGGTGAAAGGTCTAGAGAGGAAGCCACATGAGGAGCAACTGAAGACACTTGGTTTGTTCAGCCTAGAGGATACTGAGGGGAGACCTCGTTGTGGTCTTCAACATCCTCACAAAACAGGTACAGATCTCTTCACTTATATGACCAGTGACAGGACTCAAGGAAAAGCCAGGAAGTTGTGTCAGGGCAGGTTTAGGTTGGATATTAGAAAAAGGTTTCTCACCGAGAGGATGGTTGGGCACTGGAACAGGATTCCCAGGGAAGTGGTCACAGCACCAGCCTGACAGAGTTCAGGAAACATTTGGACAATACTCTCAGGCACATGGTGTGACTCTTGGGGTGTGCTGTGCTGGGTCAGGAGCAGGACTCGATGATCTTGATGGGTCCCTTCCAACTCAGAATATTTTTTTCTATACTTCTATTAAGGCCTTATGTCTCACCTTTTACAAATTTATATTTTGAATTAGTAAATTCTAAATCATGATTTTACACAGAAGTATTAAAGGATGTGCAGGAACACTTAGAATGCAGGAAAGGGAGCACATGAAGAAAACATTGTCACTCATACAGCAGAAATAAATGTGAATATATAATTCTTTAATGAGTGAAAGAATTCTTTCTTTTCTGCAATGTTGAGAAGAGATACCAGCATTACTTCTTGGCAGGAATTCCACATAGATATCGTTGTGAAATAAATGCAGCCAATTCAATAAGAGACAGAAAAAGCATACATCAGGAATTAAAAAATCAGATTCAGAAATTCTAGATATTTTTAATAATAGTAAAAGCATCACTTTATAATCACTGTGGAAAGTAGGTGATTCCAAGTTAATGGATTGTTTTTAATTTAGTAAACCTAAGGGAACATTTTTCTTTATGCAGAGTTTAAGGAAGTCTTTGAATTTGGTATTCAGGGAGAATTCAGAAGATATATCTAACAGAACAAAGAAGAAACAAGCTAAAAACTGAATATATTTTTAGTAAAAATATTCATTAGGAGCTGATATGGAGTGCCATTTGATGATACAATCACAGATAATTATAAGCTTCAGGGGATGATCCTGAAATTGTTATATTAGATTACTACATTTTCTGGTTTTAGTGATTTTTAGCATTTCAGGTATACATTACATTGCAAGTTATCATGATGCATCTAATTAGAAATAATTTGCATGAAAAAATAATTATCACTTTTTTTTGTTTGACAGTGTGATTTTCACTCATTAAGATAAAAATTTGGCATTACATTTTAGTCTTCAGAAATGGTTTCTCTTATCTTATTAACAAGTATATTAGGGTATGGCATAATGAATGAAAATCTAACAGAAGAATATATTTAGGTTAATAATAACATCATTCCACTCAGTACCTTACCAAGATGTGACTTCATTAGCAAAATTGACAATTTATTTGAATTCCCATTGCAAACTGCAAAGCAGGAAAAAATCTTATAAGAAAATCAGAAATGGCTATTAATTGTTCTTCTTTACTATCATGTTGTAAATCTCCACAGGCAAGTAGTTAGTTATGGACAATCAGATGACAAATATATGATTTTTAGTACATGTTGTTTCATATATTTATTATTTTATATAAATTAGGTGTTATATTCACATGGAAATATTATTGAATAATTAATATATAAATATATCTATATATT
>VWYP01019277.1:417-19885 GCA_013400435.1 Pycnonotus jocosus
TCTAGATCAGTACCACTTGTAAAATAGTCATTCAGTCTTTGAGAGAGAGAAGTGTCTCCTGTTGTTTTAGTAACTTTCCACAAGAGGAAACAGTCTGCTTGCTGCTCTAAGTCACACAGCATCAGCCCACCCAGAACATTCTGCAATTGTGTAACCTCCCATACCCACATGGCCTTTCCCCTGACCACACATATGGGTTGTACTCTCACAGATTGGGGTGGTACCTGAAAAAACCAAAGAACGTCGAAGGCAAGGAATCCCTTATCCCAGAGAGCAGGGATGTTTCTTCACTTCTTCACTTGCAAGGGGCTTCTTCTCATCTCTCTCTGTTCAAGCTTCTCATGGGATCACCAAATCACAACTCCTAGTTCAATATTCACACAGTAAATCACAGATACCTTTGCTTTAAAATCCACAAATCATCTCCCCAATGTGTATTGTCCATGATTTAAAGGAATCACAGTCTGTTACTGAAAACTTCCACTACATTTCAGCCTAAAACTCAGGCAACTTGTCATCTCTCCCACTTAAAAAAGGTCACTCTTCATTTACTGACTTAGATATCTTCATATTGTCTCTTTACATATCTCTAATTTGGCTTTTTTCTCTCATCTCAGAGGAAAGTTAGGAAAAGTCTTAATCTGTGTTAGGAGAGTTAAAGCTTGCTCGGGCCCACGGTGGTCGCGTGGTCTCTGCCACAGGAGCTGCAAAGCTCTCAAAGCCATGGTGCAAAATTCAGGAACAGCAGCAGGATCTCAGATGTTTTTCTTTCCACCCCTCGGAGTGTTAATCTGGGGTAGTTCAACTCGGGGTGCTCCTAGGGGCCCAGCGGAGGAGAGGAGGGAGGAAATCCCATCCACCTCCTAGATCAGGAGTGCCGGTAGCCAGTGCCGGTGCCTGGCCCAGCCACAGCCCGGCCCAGCTCTGCCATGGCCCCAGCCATGCGGCCAGGATTGCTGAGCAGCAGCCTTGCCCCACTCCCCTGCTGGCAGCGGGGGAGGAAAGGGGGCTCCCCCGGCCGGCCGCCCCACCTCGTGGGCAGCAGCTCTCAGAGGCCTGACACAGGCCCAGGCCAGCCACCCCACCACATTGCCTCTTGCTAGCCAGAAAAGGAAGAGGGCTTGGAACCCTGTGTGAGGTTTTATATGGATATTGTCAAAAGTCGCATTTTGTTTCCTGAGTGGTCAAACACCATGCCAATCAGAAAAACTGACCTCTAATAGGTTCTAGTCTCTTTTCTAAATAAGATGCAAGGGCCTGGAAGGGAAAAAAACACATTCCTCTTCAACCCACAACAGGCACTGAAAAAAAAAGACAAATAGCACTTCCCTCTCTTCAAAACATTTCCAAAATATACCAGCTTATGCAGCTTATGTACCAGCAGGAGACAATTTCCTGTCTGACACTGAGGGAATCAATGGAAATTCTGGAACATAGTATTTAAATAACAATATAGATATGGTGCTGCAAACATATACTGTATGCAATCATCAGTTGTTGTGCAGTCAGTAACAAATCAGAGAAACAAAGATGGAATAGAATATTATTATTTCAACTGCAAATTATTGCAAATCTCTTAATAATTGCATGCCATTGGTATACCATTACATCTGTGTTCTTTGCACTGTTCCTCAGAATGCAGCTTGATTGAAGGAGAAGATCATGTGGAAGTGAATGGGGAAATTTTCCAGAAGCCCTTTGTAGAAAAGCCAGTTAGCGCTGAGGACCATAATGTTTACATTTATTATCCAACATCTGCTGGGGGTGGAAGCCAGAGGCTCTTTCGAAAGGTGAGGTTATGGTACTAAAGCTATCAAAAAGCTTTAGGTATCTAGCAGAATTTGCTAGTAATTGTGAGTAATTGTAATTACTGAGTAACTGTGCCATGTCCTGCTTGCTTAGGAATAGTGGCAGATCAGGGGAATTTCATGAGAACATGGAAATAGAATGAAGGCATGTGTTTCTTGCAGTAGATGGTTAGCTACTGCAGATTCTTAGCACACACCATGAGTGTACTTCTACAATCTTACAAAAATTCTTGGGCAATGGTCAAAAGTTTGCTTCATTTGGTACAGGAAGTGTTTTCTCGGTCAAGTGTGTTATTTTAGGTAGTTTTAAAGTTTCTCAAGCAGTACTGTATGAGTTTTTAATGGAAAAATATGTCTTTCAGATTGGCAGCAGAAGCAGTGTTTATTCTCCTGAAAGCAGTGTGAGGAAAACAGGCTCCTATATTTATGAGGAGTTCATGCCTACAGATGGAACTGATGTGAAGGTATGACAACGGCAGATTCTTATTTATATTTAGAACAATCAAGTGCTCAAAGAGCTTGTCAGTTTTAAAGTTGATAGTATATCTTGGTCAAGGATTAATTTTAATTGAGTTTTAATACAGTTCATAAGAATGCAATTCTCATTCGAGCTAAACGTAGTACTTGTAATATAGAGCAGCTGTGCTTGCGTTGTTAGAATCAAGTGCTGGAGACTTGATACCCAACATACTGTCTGTCTTTTTTTCTATTGTATTAGTGCCAGAACAGCATCTTCTTTTCCATGGTAACAGATGCTGTCTAGATATTTTATGTGGAGGCTAAAGGTTACAAGGAAATCTAACTGAAGTAGATCTTAGTATGCTAATTAATAAACAAAAGTTACTTGCTAAAATTTTATGGAGTCAAAGAAAATCTGTAATAATTTTCACTCTTTCCTTGATTTGAGTTCTTAACAGAAGTAAAGATTAGGTGCCATAAGAGAATGCTAAAACCATAACAGGGATAACAAAGTAGCCAGCCATGCCTGAAGATTACTTCCTTTCCCTTTGTGTTCATTTTGCTATTTTAAGCCCGTTGGAAAACATGTAAAACCAATGTTCTACAATATATGTAAGAGATTGCCATATTTAGACAAAAAAGTGCAGGTGTAGAGAGTGTGAGGTCTAATCCAAGAAGCCCTTTTATTAATTGCAGTCAGCTTCTTGGTATCACTCCGTGGTGCAAGAGGGGAATCCTTTTTTCATGTTCTCAGAAAAATGCCCTGTTGTACTCTTCTGAAGGTTGTTCTATGCAACACTTTGCAATAGGTTAATTTGTGTTTACAGATGTTTGTGTAAGAGCTTTACAAAATTTTCATAAAGTTTTTTGCAACAAGAAGAGATGCAAATAGCTTGAGGGTAGAGATTATTTTGACTAATTGTAGTGAAGTCACCAAGCAGCAATGGGCTTTTAACACCCCAAATAAATGATGGATTCTTTAACAAGACTATCAGCTTTATATTAGGCAGTTTCACTAAACCTTCTTGTATTAATTCACTGGGTTGGCAGTATTGGCACTCATTTGTTTCAGCTGAATACTTTTTTTATCAATGCTTGGAGTTTTTTTTTTAATTAAAGAAACTCTAGCCATTTTTAAGAGCTGCTGAAAAATCTTTTCTAGCATATGCTCCAAACCCTTCAGTGAGCATGAAAACTGCAGTAGATAGATAACACAATTGTTCTCCCAAGCTCCTGCCTTGTCATCTTGAAGCTGGACAGATTCTTGCTTTGTTTAGTCCTGTCTAAAACATAAACATGCTTTTTAAATTGAGAGAATTACTTAGTGCTGCAGTGAGATTTCCATCAGTAAACTGAAATAATTCTCAAATTAACCTGTTCTCCAGGTTCTGCAGATGTTTTGGAGAAGAAAACATTTACATCTCTGTACCATCATAACTGAGAAACTAATTTTTATTTATTGAGTTTTTATAATAACTATTTTTCTTATTTTTTCCTAGGCTATCAGTAAATGACGTGTTCTCTGAAGGCAGAGAATGCCGCTGAGGAGGATACTTTAGTGTGATCTTTTCAATGATGAAAGCAGCTAGTATCTTTTGATGTTGTTGTCACGTTTGAGTTATATGCATATATTTTGCAAATTTATCCAACATAATTTAAATACACTGGATCAAGAGCTCCTGTTTTTCAATACAGGTGTACACAGTAGGTCCAGACTATGCTCATGCTGAGGCCCGGAAGTCTCCAGCTCTGGATGGCAAAGTAGAACGAGACAGTGAAGGAAAAGAAGTGAGATATCCAGTCATCCTGAATGCAAGAGAGAAGTTAATTGCTTGGAAAGTATGCCTTGCCTTTAAGGTAAGCTGACTGCTTTCCTATCTGATCAAACATTTAGTGTTAGTTAATTGTTTGTCACATGAAACTTCTGTAGGGTTTTAGTGCATGAGCCAGCAGTGGTAACTTCTGCAGAACTCCTAGGAAGGTGAAATGTTAAACTTCCATATCTACCTATTTTTTTTTAATCAAGAAGCATTCTTCCTTTAATGTATTGAAAAGTTATGGATAAGTTGCTTGTGTTGCATTAGTTCCCTGAATTTATGTGTTGCTATTGTGCTTTGCTAGCCCACAGTGTATCTGTGTGTGTAATTTTTTCACACATTTTGATAATAGTTTCTAAGTTAGCAAAACACAGTTTCAATAAAGTTTTTGTAACTTCTGTTACCTAGTATTTACATCCGGTACAGATTGTTAATTTGGTACTGACATGATTAAGTACTTACTTGAATAAATTTATATTAATTTTATAGTTTCCATTTTTGTATAATTTTAAGATTACTATATAGTTATAAGGATTCTTTCATTCAAAACATCAATTTCTTATCTTCCTTTCACCTGTTTTATGAAAAGGCTTTCAGTCTGTCTCCTTTACCTGTGTGTGACTGTGATGGCATTCTGGAGCCTGTAGCGTGTGAGCCTCTATCAGCAAAGTGGGTTTTGTGATCTTTAAAAGTAATCTGTTGAAATAGCTTTCAGTATCCTCTACAAATGATGTCAATAGTATGTTAATGTCAAAACTATCTTGTCAAATTTTGACAAAAATAGTTTTTCAGGTTTTTTTGTAATTTCTTGCCTGTCATCCTTAAAAACCATATGTAGTGGGAAACCACTGTCAGAAAGGGGGACTTGTAGGCCCATGGTTGCTGTAAATCTTGAAGTTTGTGCTCATGTGAACTTGACCTTAGATACTAGTTTTGCTAAGGATATGCAGGAAGCATAAAATCAAGTTGAGGATAGAAAGTTAAAAACAGGAAGATGTTTGCATCATGTAGGTGAACCTAACATGGAACTGACATAAGATACTAAGAGTAAAGTGTATCATGTTTTTGTCATGTTTTCAGATGAATACCTTGTTAAAATATGAAGTTTGTTTAGAATAAGCAATCCTAAATCACTTGAACTTTTATTCTTTGAAACAGCAAACAGTTTGTGGCTTTGATTTGCTACGTGCTAATGGACAGTCCTATGTCTGTGATGTGAATGGTTTCAGTTTTGTGAAAAACTCCATGAAATACTATGATGATTGTGCTAAAATACTGGGGTAAGAATTTTCTGATTTATTTCAGATTTGCTTAATAACTCCTTTGCATATTACTGTAGTACTTTGTGTACTGCCAAAGTTCTTATTACTATTATTTGCTTATTACTATTAGTAAATAGTAAATTCATTAATAATTTATTTAAAATTAAATTTTTAATTACTTATTTAAAATTAAATATCACGTTAATTCATTAACATAAACAATTAAAAAATCATTAAAGAGATTTCTAAGTCAATAAATAAATACTAACTAAATTCCTTATTCCTACAATCATCCCAAACATCTGAGTGTTTAAAAGTGCTTAAAGCTAACTGAGTAAGTATTTGGAAAGCAAGATTAAGTTCTTAAAGGTAGCTGAGATCTTTTCAAGTAGTGAAGCACTGCTGGATGGTTGTGATTGCTGCTGTTTAATGTGTACAAATTGCTGTACATTGTCCTTAATCTGAAGCCGGTGTATAATTGTATATTTGTGGATTTCATACTTGTAAAACCAAATTGAAATAGAATCAAGGTGTCTTCTAGCATACCATTTTGTCTCTACCACTGGAGACAAAAAAAGGTACAGTGAGGGATCATATAGAATTGGATAGAGAGCTCTGTGCCAAAAAAATCTTGTCCTCAAAGCAGGTAAAGCCCATTGGGACTGGCTTTACAGTAAGATTGCACTAATGAGACACAACATGACTTTTTGCATGATCTAATTGTCTGGAATCTTTTTATGTGAAGAATTTGCAAGTTTTTTTCAAGATTTTTAGCAATTATATTTTGGCTCATTCTGCTAAAAGATGGACATTTTTTCCCCTCTGTGTTACTGCTTCTTATGTTGATATTACATTGTTATACACTGAAGTTCAGTGTATTTTGATAAAATATTTGTGAAACAGAACATTAGATGTACCATCTTTCTTGAGATAGAGACTGCATTGTTATTTTATATCACAAAAACTTTTGAGAAACTACTGGTAAAAGATAGCAGTTAACTCTTTGATGACAATGGCTTGGTAATTATTAGACACTTTTAGTTAGGCAGTGAAGCCAATTGTCTGATATATAAATTAACAAAACTAATTCCTGCCCAAGGAATTCTTTTAGGAACTGGAGTTGGAAAGCTGAAGTTCATTACAAATACAGGGCCAGTAGTCCAACATTCCTGTAGCAGTTATAATAGCTCTAAATTATTAAATTGTCATTATTAAAAATATTTTAAAAGTATGTGTGTGTATATTCATGGCTGCTAGTACTCTAAAACCACATTAATAAAAATGCATATGTTTATAATCTGTTCAGTTTGGAGTTTGCATGTGTTGTGTAAACTATGCTTTAAACTTACTTGATTTTTTTTTAATTTTTAACTCCTATTTTAGAAATATCATAATGAGAGAACTTGCTCCCCAATTTCAAATACCATGGTCAATTCCTTTGGAAGCTGAAGACATTCCTATTGTGCCAACCACCTCTGGAACAATGTGAGAAAATAGTAGCTACACCTGAATTGTGCAAACTCCCAATGTAACTTTTGTGTGAATCTTTTTTTCTCTTTACAAGGTGTGCCCACATTGCCCTATGAGTGCTTGTTTTGTGTGCTGAAAACAAGGAAGGAATCACAATTGCTATGCCAGCAGTCAGAGTTTCTCACCCTTAGTCAAGCTGAGTATAGAACAGCAGATTTTCTAGTGTAGTGTCTTTTATGCATAGCTTCCACTGCTAATCATTGTTCCAGCACCAACTTAATATGCACTTCTAATAAACATGCTCTCTCATTTAATGATCCTCAAAAATCATTATTTTAAAAACTACTTAAAATAGATATTCTATAGTTATTTAAGTCTTAAAATCAGTATATATATTTTACACCTTACATCATTTTCAGTTAACCTTATATTCTTGCATATGCTTCCATCACTTCTGTAGTTATGTCACATGACTACAGCTTTGTCAATTGTCTTGATCGTGGTTGGTTTAATATTAAATAAAAGATCCTTTTGTACAGACTTGTGAAATACAACTCTTGACATTTCAGGATGGAGCTTAGATGCGTTATAGCTGTAATACGCCATGGGGATCGAACACCGAAGCAAAAAATGAAAATGGAAGTAAAACATCAGAGGTAAATAGAATCTTGATAAAAATTATTTTCCATATTTCAGCATATAGGATTTTGGGGCTAAGCAAGCAGTGAATTGACCAGGAATTGCACAATTGCAAGTTGCTTTTTGTTTTGTTTTCCTCTAAATCTAACAGTTTTAGATACTGCAAGTAATTACAAGTATGCACCTCTAACAGGACTGTCAACTTACTTGTGCAGATTTCCTTCAACATATGCTGTTCCTTGTGAACTGTCCTGTTTGATTTTATGGAAAATGCATTTGTGTCTATAAATGCCTTTATTAAAAATAATGCAGTAGAGAATATTTCTGGTTCTCCATTAGACCATGACTTCTGCCTTCTGCTTTTTATCACAACTATTCTTGTATACAATGTCATATTACTTACAGTAGTTATTTTTGTCAAAGTTCAATTACTGTGAATTTCTGGTACATACAATCTTTATGTTGGCATTCATAAGACAACTTACATAATTTACCTAGAAATAGGTGCAGTTTCAGTAAAAGGGAATTATTTATTTTGAGACTAGATTCTTGCATTCAGAGCATGCTTGAAGAAGCAAGACTGCTCACTTGGTATTTTCAGTCTCTACTTCTATTCAGGATCATTCTTGAAGATTAAGAACTGATATAGTTGCATATTCAAATAGTATATCATTCAAATATATAGAATATCTTCTTTTATTTTTAATACTTAACAAGTCAGTAAGAGAACATTTTCAGTGCTTTTATTTCCCTAATGCATTGAAGACTTTCTAGAGAGATAGGATATGAACAAAACTTCATTTGACCTCTGTACTGCTGGCTTTAACCTGACTTTCAAATACTTTTAAGGTAATATCTGTAGATCACTTTAAAATCCTCACATTCGGGTAGTAGTAATTTAATCTGTGAATGGAATTTTTAAATTACTTTTCTTTATCTTAAAGATTTTTTGATCTCTTTGAAAAATGTGATGGATATAAATCTGGAAAACTGAAACTGAAAAAACCAAAACAGTTGCAGGCAAGTTTTTCTTATTTTTTTACTATACTATTTTGTGAGTAGAAGTCTATTTATTTAATTAAATCCTATGTTTCCCTCCTTTAGGAAGTGCTTGATATAGCAAGGCAGCTCCTTGTAGAACTTGGGCAAAACAATGATTCTGAAATTGAAGAAAGTAAAGCAAAACTTGAACAGCTAAAGACTGTGTTAGAAATGTAAGTCTCTAATTTTCAGGGTTCATTGCAATGAAGTTGTATCTGCTGCCTTGACTTGTTTCACCAGTTACTGTGTGGATTACAATGTTATTAAATACATAATAATATAATAATTCAAGCACAAAGTTTTTGAAGAGAAGGGATGTCATGTTTGAAATGGGCCATCACTCTGTTATTTTTCTTTTTGAGTTTTTAATTTAACTTATTGCTGTATCTAGTGTCTCAGTATGCATTCAACAAGAGAAGGTTACTTTTGTTGATGTCAAATTTTGTCTTCTTCCATATTTTTAAATGAAAATACTTGTAAGCAGGGTCTGCTTCTTGCAGTGTGACATAATGACGTCTGATAGAGGCAGTAAGAACTTTCACCATGTTTACTTGTCTACTTACAGCAAACTTTGAGGATTGAAGATAAATAAGTCTTTGTATACTAAGCCTGAAATGTTTAGTAATTTAAAAAAAAACCTTTAAAAACCCAACCAAACAAAGAAAACAACAAAGAAAAAAATTAAGGCTTCAAGGTTTGTTAAAGATCTGGGATCTCAGACTGTGAAATGGTAATAAGAATTTTTAATTTAAAAAAATGTCAAGGAACAGACAATTATAATTGAAATTTATAATAATTGTTTTAAATGCTGGGTTTTGCTTGAGAACTTAATGGCCTATAAAACCAGTAGCCATCTAGACTGTGAGACCAGTTTCTGGATACTGATAGCTGCTATAGTTTTGGATCTGAATAGATAAATGACCTGTGCTATGTCCAGTACTGCTTGTTGTTGGAGTTGGGGGTGGGGGGGGAAGGGAATGGGTTCCACTTTTATGTTCAGTGTTGTAAAAAGTAGAATTAGATAGTATTTTAAGATTTCATTATACCATGGTTATTATTTCTGCTAATTCTGTGCTTGTTGAACTAATGTTTATTCTAAGGACTGCTTCAATAAATGTTAATCAAATGCACAAATCATTGACCAACAGAGATTTATTACATCCTATTACAGGATTTTAGCAGTTTAGGAGGAAAATATTTTAAATGTTTCTCTCCCTCTTTCCCTCTCATTTTTCCCTGTTCTCATTTAAGGTATGGGCATTTTTCAGGCATAAATCGCAAAGTTCAGTTAACATATCTTCCTCATGGCTGCCCTAAGACTTCCAGTGAAGAGGAAGGTATTGTATTACTCTTCTAACGAATCACTTAATATATATATATATAAAGTCATGGACTACTGGTATAACATGTGTTGATGTTAAGCATAGGGAATATTTTGTTTTGAAAGAATATTTGTATAGTGTATTTCCTTAATGTTAGAATGCTGTTAAAGATTCATAATGTTGAAGAGATCATTTGACAAAGTTTTTCATAGACCAAATATTTTTTGTTCATTTAGGAAAAAAATTACCAATATACTTCACTACTAAGCTCCTCTCTCTGTGTACAATTAGATAATAGAAGAAATGAGCCATCCCTGCTTCTGGTTCTAAAATGGGGAGGAGAGTTGACCCCTGCAGGCAGGGTTCAAGCAGAGGAGCTTGGAAGAGCTTTCAGGTGTATGTATCCAGGTGGACAAGGTAAAAAGAAAATTATAATTTTCAAAAGTCAGTTGAGTGTCATAAATCACTTTTGAAGATAATCAAGTGCAAGATGAGAGTTTGAGCAAAATGTTTATTTGGTAGGAGATTATGCTGGATTTCCTGGATGTGGTTTACTTAGATTACATAGCACTTACCGACATGATCTCAAAATCTATGCCTCTGATGAGGGACGAGTTCAGATGACTGCAGCAGCTTTTGCAAAGGTAATGTGAAATGTTATTTTCAGTTCTAAAATTCTGATATTCTCAGGTTTGTTTTTTCTTTTGAAGTCTCGGAGAGATTTACAGTTTATTAGAAAAAGGTATTTTCAAAGAGTAGTTCACTGTGAAAAAGTATCCGAATGATGCACCAAACATTTGAAATTCTTCAAGCAGATGAAGACAGTTTTTAATTAAACACCCCTGTCTGAGGCACTTTTGTCCTGCAAGGCTCTTCCCCATAAGATTCTGTGAACAAGCTAAGTCTGCTCACTTGAAGTCCTGGGCCCTAATGCAAGTATTTGTCTTGTTTACTTCTCCATGAATATGTTATAACATCAGATTTCAATGACCAAGACTGCCATCTACCTTTACTTTCCTGACACTTGTGAGTAACAGGTCCAGGGCAATGGCTGTGCTGAATAGCTCATCTGTAATCTCTGTCCAAGTACTGTCCTAGGTGTTTTGCAGAAATCTTGGTTCCTTGTCCCCTGCAGTATTGCCATGGAGGTATCCAGGGCAAAGAGTACCCATGGAAACAAGGCCTGCAGTTAGGTGGCTTTCTCCACTTCTGTTAGGAAGATGTTATCCATTTGCCCTTTTAATTTGGGTGGTCTGTAGTGGGGGCTTACCATGGTACTGGGCTGTCTACCTGGCTTCCAAAAGATCCTGTATCTAGTGACAGCAAAAGTCCATTCATGCGAACTATTCTACCATATCTCTGTAATTTGAATTAACTTAAAGCTCTACAAGCCTTCAGACTTCCTGTTTGTCCTATTTGTTTCTATGCTGCATGTGTTTGTACAGAAATATTTCAGCCATCTGACGTGCTTTTCCTTGGCCAGCAGGCTTGAAGAGACATCACACCATTTCCTTCTTTATTCCAGAGCCCTTCCATTGTCAGAAATGTCATAAAAGCTTCCAGTCTTCTTCATTTTAGAATTCTCCATTCACCTCTTGTTCAAGGCCTTTGATTGTCCTGTGACTCACATGGCTTGGGCTTTTGCCTCTGTAGAGTCTCTGTAAGACCCTACCTGCTGTTTATCCTGCCAAATGCTATTTGGTTTGCACACTCTTCCCATAGCTCCTCTCTGGTAACACAAGGCTTTGAGCAAAGCATATCACCCACGAGTCAGGCAGCTGTTGCTTCCAGCCTCAGGGAGAAGGCACCTGCACCCCCCAAAATCCAAGACCTGAACAGCTGGTGTTGGGGAACATTCTCTGTGACATGCCACCATCACTGTTGCACCGTCTGCAACAATCCTGCACACTAGCAGCGTTTAGGGAGCCATTTCTCTGTGAGTACATACAATGTGGCCCTGTTTATCTAACCACAGCCAAGTGATACCATCTTGAATTTTAAATAAGTGTTTTGGGCATTTTTTTAAAGATACTCATTTTTTCATCTTCATCTGTTTGCCTGAATAATTGTATTTTTTGCTTCAGGGACTACTGGCCTTAGAGGGAGAGCTGACTCCTATTCTTGTCCAGATGGTGAAAAGTGCTAATATGAATGGTCTGTTGGACAGTGACAGTGATTCTTTAAGCAGCTGTCAACATCGTGTTAAAGCAAGGCTCCATGAAATTCTCCAGAGAGACAGAGAATTTACTACTGATGACTATGATAAGGTTAGTATATGATTAGTTTCCCATGAAATAAAACAAATGATTATGAAAATTCCTGTGCAAAAGTACTGAGCAGTGATTTTATGTATCTGTTTTGCAAAATTATTTGGGTGCTTGCAAATAGTTTGAACTGCAAAGGCGGCTGTACCAATTGTGGCTGTAGATCCTTTGTCCTGCAATTTGGGTAATCAGAAAGCTACAAACTTTGAAGTAGGAGTAGACAGGGATCTCGTTTGTAAACTTTTTACTTTCCATTAAAAATGTTTTAATTATTCAAGAAATGACATTTTATTGTTTGCATTTTTTGTAATGTTTACTTTGAAAGTGTGTTGTGTAACAAAATGTTTTCCTACCTATTGCAGTTGTTTCAATCATTAATCTGCTGCAAGGTGTTTTTTTTTTGTCTTAGAATGCTAAGATACTGAAAACCAGTAGAATACTTTCAGTGAAATAAATATCTTGTTAACATGCTAAATAAGCACATAGTAATATAGTTTATGTTGACTTAGTACTGAACATGTTATTGTTCCTGGTTTTAAATGTATTGTTTGTTGTAGTTAAGAAAATTCTTCCCTTTCAATTGCTCTTATTCTGTCTTATATAACAACTAAATACAAGTCATCAAATGAGGTTTTTAAGTGCTATTTTTGAAAAAGTATTGAGAGCAAATTAATTAAGAATAATATACCTTCCATGTATATACTCTTTGTGGTTTCAGTTAAATATATAAAGTATCATGCAAACCACTCCTAGCAGTGGATTCAACAGTAATTAGAAAATGCAAGGATTTATTGATCTTTGTTATATAGATATAATCAGGTTTGAAATGTGGCTGGAACTAATAGACTACTCTTTGGTCACTGAAAGTTACTAATCTTCTGGATTATAAAGCAATAAAAACTTTTGGGAGGTTCATTTATTTGTAGAGGTTTTTTAATTTACTCGTGAGTTGGGAAAATTGTATGTGGTTTATTCCTGTGCCTCACTCCCTGTTATGTATAAATAATCAATTTCTTGATTTGCATTGTAATAGGGAGATAGAAACTGAAGTTTTCCACATCCAAATTACTCTATCCATTTCAGGAAACTGAGGAAGGTGCAAATAAGTTTGTGTTTTGTGTATAAATTACATATTATTGGTCACTTTGGATTCTGCAGACTTTTCTGAAAAAAATGAGGCAAAGCCTCACACATACACTTACTCTATTGTTTTAGTGACACTCACCTTGATGGTGATAGTTTGTAGCTTTTACCATTTCTATAATGAATTCAGTTCTGAAGAACATCTCATATGTTGTTGATATTTGTGCATTTAAAGACTTTATTTTTGTGTTTGTCTCCTGCAGTCCTGTAGAAACAAAAACCTAGGACAGGGACAGGCAAACTAAGGTACCAGTTACTATTGCAAATCTGGTTCCTATAGAGCAAAAAATATTTTGTGAGGCATGTAGCCTAATGACAACATTTCTAACAGAATTTACTTTTGTAAGCTTTTGAATACAGAAGTTACTTGAAAGGAAGATATGGAAGTAATACAAAGTTTTAAACATCTTCCCAATTTTCCTGTCTTGGAATAAAAGAAATGGTTTTATGAATTCTTGTAGTTACTCACATTTACTGTATAGAATTAGTCTCTCTATGAATTTTTTATTACTTGAATCTCTAGTAAATGGTACTACATTTTGATATATTTTCTTAATGTCTCAAAGGTAATAGATAATTGATAAATTATTAAAAATATTCATAGCAACCTGCTTGAGTGATTTTTCTCCAATACTTGATGTCTTTGACATGTTCCATCTTGCCTCACCAGGTCTTTCAAATCTCATCTATACAGTTAATTTTGTATCTCAAATTGCAGCTCACTCCATCTGGAAGCATCTCACTGATAAAATCAATGCAGGTTATTAAAAATCCTGTAAAGACATGTGACAAGGTCTATTACTTGATCCAGAGTTTAACTTCTCAGATCAGGCAGAGAATGGAAGACCCAAAGTCTGCAGGTACTGAAACGTTTTGTACTTGTATTTAGTTTCTCTAGAAAGAGAATTGTAACATAACTTTTCTTCACTAGACTCACTTTTAGCAGAACATTAGTCAACCAATAGTGGATTAAGTATTTTCACAGTCTGATTTCATATGCATAGTTTTGAAGTAAAAAGCATGAAGAACATGT
The DNA here is from genome assembly GCA_013400435.1 of Pycnonotus jocosus. NCBI lineage: Eukaryota > Metazoa > Chordata > Aves > Passeriformes > Pycnonotidae > Pycnonotus > Pycnonotus jocosus. The sequence continues at coordinate 14,676 of VWYP01019277.1, forward strand.
GGCTGTATTGCAGGTAAGGGCTCTGTGGTGTTCAGAAATCCCATTTGCAGAAATTCTTGTCTTAGTTATTTGAAACTCAGCATTCCTTAAAAGTAATAGGAAAAGTTGATGGTACAAGGGCTAAGTTATATAGGTATATCTTATATGTAAGGGCCTGTGGTGCATTTATGCAGCAGTGTGTTTTACTATCATAGTGGAGCTATGTAATTGTGATGCTTTCAGCACTAAAATTAATGTTATGCTCAGCTGTCCCTTCATGTTAATAGTAATGCAGTTAACTTATTTTGATCCCTCTATAATTCAGTTGTTACTACTATGTAATTAAAATGTCTTTTTGCTACTTGAATGGCCTAATTACTTATAAGAGATACATGTCTATCCAGATATTCAGCTGTACCACAGTGAAACTCTAGAACTGATGTTGCGCAGGTGGGCCAAGTTGGAAAAAGACTTCAAAACAAAAAATGGAAGATATGATATTAGCAAAATTCCTGATATTTATGACTGTATAAAATATGATGTACAACACAATGGATCCTTAAAATTAGAAAACACAATGGAATTATATAGGCTTTCAAAGGCTTTAGCTGACATTGTGATTCCTCAGGTAAGCATTTTCAGTTATTAAATAGAAAAAAGTGTAGAATAAATGCTTTTTTAAATTTTTGTGAAAATGTCTACTTTGTATTTTCTTCTGAAGCTCCCACATTTTGCAATAATAGAAGCCTTTAACATTATCTCTTATTTTTCAGTAGCAAGCTGACTGGGATTTTTAAAGAAAAAATTGATTCATAATTAATTAAGCTGTGTTCAGGGTGAATTTTTCTAGAAATTTAAGGTGTGAATGTGCTTTCTTCCTTTACAGCAGTGTATTAAAATAAAATAGTTCATCTCGCCATTCATCATAGATTTAACTTTTGCCTTTGTGGATAACTCTGTTTTCTGAAATAGCTTTTAATTTCATTTCTCCTGCTTATAGAAATTTCATTTTTGGGCTCTTTGCAAATGACACTATTAATCCTAACATATGTAATTTAACTCATTTTAAACAATTTTAATTTAAAAAGATCTTTCTGCTTTTTCAAAATGTTAACACACTGTGATGTGAATGTAGGCATGAAATTTCAAAGAATTTCAAGCCAGAAGTGGACAAGTTAAACCTATGTGCTCTGCAGACTGTTAAACCTGGGTTAGCTCTAAAATCTTGTAGGTGGAGGGACAGGAAATTGATTTGTGATAACAGGACAGAACAGACTAATTCTTTCCCCATGTCCCTGCAGCTACAGAGCAGTGTTGTAGCAGAGGTATTTACCCATATTGTGTGCAGCACGTGAAGGAGGTTCTTCCTCTCCCCACCTCTCAAACTCCTTGGCACGGAGCACAAAAATAGTAGTGATGCTTAGAATGCATTGTGTTTTGTAAGTCTGTTAAGCTGAAATTTTGAAAGTTAGAGAAGAGCAGGTAAAAATGAAGACACATACTGAAGGAAGAAAAACAAAACTTGATGGCCTACATAATGCAAAGGAAGAGTGCTTGTGTTGCTCTCTGGGGTAACAAGAAGATTCATTCTAACTGTGAGAGCACTTTCATTCCATGTGCAGCACAGAGTATGAAGCTTCTAGAAGAACATACTTTTAAAAATTGATGATATTACAACATTAAGTATCACTAGTAATTTCCCAGTTGTACGTAAATACCATTTGTGTTATTATTTATATAAATAGAAGGTCTTCTCTGGGGTGTTTTACCCCAAACTAAGAGAGACATACCAAATACGTCTCTTCAGTAACTGTTAAAAGAAATTAAAACAAACGAACAAACAACATTGTGGGGGCTGGATAGGAGATGGAGATGGTGACAAGAAGGAGAAATGACTCCGTAGATGTTTTGGTTAAGAAAAAGAGTTTTATCATACCAGAAGGTAAGTCCACCTCTTTGGTTTAACTAGTAAAGGAAAAAGTTTTTCTCTGTGTCAAATCAAACAAAAAGGTAAACTGCAAATTAGTTGAAGCTACATCTGTAATCATATGTAGTAAAATGTTAAACAAGATGATTTGTAGGCAGAGCAAACTAATAGATGTCTAATTTGCTTTAATACTGAAACTTTGAATTAGAAGGCATTTTAATCTTTAACTGGATTTTAAAAGTCAATTTGTTTTTACACATGTTTTTACAGGAATATGGTATTTCTAAAGCTGAGAAACTGGAGATTGCCAAAGGTTACTGCACTCCTCTAGTCAGAAAAATTCGTTCTGATCTTCAGAGGACTCAAGATGATGACACTGTAAATAAGCTTCACCCTCTGTAAGCCAGTTACTTTTTTACATGGCTACATTAATTCCCATAAAAATTAGACATATTCTATAGCTTTTGTATTTGAAGTTTCTTTTTAGCTCAGAGAAAGTATAATTTATTTCTTTATTAACAGCTATTTTAAAAATAAGGATACATTTTGGTCTAATATATCATGGTCTGATGACATTTTTCTTTTTTTTAAGCTACTCCAGAGGTGTTATGTCTCCAGAACGCCACGTTCGTACCCGGCTGTATTTCACCAGTGAGAGTCATGTCCACTCCCTGTTATCCACCCTACGTTACGGTGCCTTATGTGATGTAAGTTTCCCTGTTGAAGCCTTGGTATTTTGAAAGGAACCTGAATCTTCTTCTGACTGTATCAATTGAAACTTTAAGTGTCTTTGAAATTTATCACATTTTCTCAAACATTTGATTTTCTGTTACTTATGCAGAAACATATTGCAAATTGCACACTAACTGGCATCCTGATTTCCATCAAAGTAATGCTATGTTCCATTGGCTGTGTGTGTTAGAATCACAAATAGATGTGGAAAGGCCAGATACCTTTTTTTGTCTTCTGTTGTCATCAATAATTCTTCCAACTTTTATTCTCAAGTTATGTTTCAGACTTCTGTTGAATTTCCTTTTGTACTAGCTTACTATTTTTGACCATTGACATATTGTTAAAATGTCCCTACCTAATTTCAAGACTTCTCATAGAGTAGAAAGTTCCTCCTGTACAGGGAATTTTCTTACTTTGCTATACTGTTATAGAATACCACAAAGGTGGTGCATTATTCTCCATCTGATAGTCTTTGACACCGAAAAAGACAAGGTCTCCAGATTCAGAAGTAACTTAAACTGAGCTCTCAGAGAAGATATATGCAGTACCACAAACCTATCTGCTTGTAAGATACAGCTTGACTTACATACTTTCCAAATTGTCGTATTGACAAAATTGCTTCTGGTAATGGATGACTAAACTCAGTGATGGCAAAAGCATTTATAAACCTCCATGACATGCCACAACAGGTACACTCCAGGTTTAAGTCTGATAAAGTTTTAATTTTTCTTTAAGGGGGGTTACTAAATGTTTTTCTTTCTACAGCATGAAAAAGGTGACTATTCATTTAAGTAGTTTGGGATGTGACGGTTGTACCTCCTTTATATACTAGAAAGCTTTTTTTACTCTGTTTGACTGATATCTCTGTTAGTGTGATAGCTAAAAACATTTTTCACAAGATAATAGCTGAAACGAATTTATTGCAAAATTAGCAGTTCTCATCAGGAGAATTGAAAATAATGCCTCTGCCTATATATCCTCATTGGCAAAAAAACATTAAAGATGCACTGAAGTAACATATGAAAAGTTCTGCTCTTCACTTTTCAGTAATTTAATGAGCAATTTTAAGTCACTTATGGAGGTCTATAATTGTTTTTTTCATTGTACCTCTGCATTTTCCTAATCTGTGATGAGCTTTGCACTTCCGCTGTGAAAATCTGTGTAAATAGACAAAAAGTGAAATCATCAATCTTTTTAAAGAAAATAGCTGAGTTTAACTTGTTGATAATTTCTTTTCTCCATAAGGAATCAAAAGATGAACAATGGAAACGAGCAATGGATTACTTAAATGTGGTCAATGAACTCAATTACATGACACAGATCGTTATCATGCTTTATGAGGATCCAAACAAGGTATTTAAAATGGATAAATATGTTCAGAAATGAGTGGTGCTGAGCTATGTGTTAAAGTATAAACTATTTAATTATTTTACTTCAGGAACTTTCCTCAGAAGAACGATTTCATGTAGAGCTGCATTTCAGTCCAGGAGCTAAAGGCTGTGAGGAAGATAAAAATTTACCATCTGGATATGGATATAGACCTGCCTCCAGAGAGGTAATATTTATGCCTTTCTATAAAGCAGAACCTATGTTTTTTGGATATGGGGGTACCTAAAATAAACACTGTAAAACTGCTAGGTAAAAAATACAAGTGTCATTTTTTTTTCGGTAGAAACATGAGTAGTCCCGGTATTTTCCACTTTGAATGGGCGCTGAGGTGAATGGCACAGATAACTTGGATGTTCTGAGGCTTTGCCAGAATTTTTACTAAAAGTACAAAATACTCAAAGAAAAATGATATCAACATCAGAGTGTCCCATGAATAATATTCTGGGAACTGGAAGACATATTTAAGAAAGTAGTTTGGCATGTTTATGAATACAGATTGTTGAGGAAGGATTGATATTTTCCAAGATACATGGTCAGGTACACAGAGTTATGACTGCTTTTTGAGAAATGAATGAGAGGAAAGCTAGGCTGGAATTCTTCTAAATAGAAGAAGAAAGAAGAAACAGATAATTATGTAGATTATTAAAGTCTAGAGCATTTTTTTCAGTAATACGTGATTTACATCTTGTGTTTTTAAAATCAGCTTATTTTATCTTTATGCAGAATATTTATTTAAGACCCCCTTCTGTCTACATGTTTGAAGGTGTGCAGACAAATTGAAAATGCATTATGTATTTTTTATAGAATGAAGGCTCAAAGAAAACCTCTCACAGAAATGATAGTGATGAGGAGGTACACGCTCCTAAAAGAGATGAAACGGATCGATCAGTAGTGATGTTCAAGCCAATGGTATCAGACCCAATTCACATACACAGAAAGTCACCTCTTCCAAGATCCAGGAAGATTGGTTCTGTTGAAGTAAGTGTTTGTGTTCCAGATAATTTCTGTCAAAGACAATAACTTTTACTTGCTTTTAAGAAAACAAAACCAAATGTAATTCTGCTTTTAATTACACAGAAGCAGCATGATACATCTCACAGAAGGTTTGCCCTTACTCAGTGGGAAATCCTCCATGGCAAATAATTTCTCTGAAGGGTGGTTTTTTTTTTTGTTTTTTTTTGTG
>VWYP01019278.1:0-50238 GCA_013400435.1 Pycnonotus jocosus
ATTAAAAGATGGATATTTCAATCATCCAAAATAAGACAAGAACCATCTAATGCAATTTTAAATTTGTATATTATGCACTTCAGTGGAATTTTCTAGATTTAAATACACTGCAATCCTTTCTTTAAGTTGCTCAGTCTCAGCTGAATCCAAGACAGGAATTTTTTTTTCCCTAATCCAGGAGCAGCAGAGGGCAGTAGCATTAAGATGATCCTCAGTTGGTTTTTTTTTTTTTAAGAAATGAGAATTTGCAGTGGGAGAAATGAGCTGCTCCTTGTAAAGGGACAGGGAAGCTCCTGATCAGATTGGAATTCCTGGATATCAAATGGAATTTTTGTGCTCCTGGAATTCCAAAAGTTTTTCCCTGCTCCAGCAAATCTCCTGGAATAACACACACAGAGAAATGGTTGGTACAAAAATAAAAATTCAATTAAAAACTCAGTGCAGTTCAGCTGGAGCTTCAAAACTCCTTGATTGGGTTGGAAAAAAATTAATTAATATTTTTTAACTCATATTTCTTCAGGAGTTGTATTAAATTATCCTAAATTTGCTCCTGGTTTTTGGAGCAAAAATGGGGAAAGAATGATTTGGAAACAATTGTGCTTTGTGCAAACTGCCTGTGAAATGCCAGAGTATTTATGGAAACTCTATTTATGGGTGAAATAAAAGTGTTTAAATCCTTCATTATACTGAAATAGAAGCATTTTATGGGCAAGATTTTTTGGGGAGTTTGTTTGAGGGTTTTTGTGCACAAACTTTTTAATTTGGTGTTGATAGAGCTGGTCCCACTCTGTCCTTCAGGGTAATGAATCCAAACCACAAAACTCACCCCAGTTAGTTCTGAAAAGTGAATTTTTAGGCAAGGTTGTATTTTAACAAATGAAAATAGAGAATTTTTCTTTTAAAGCAGTCTTAAAACTTAGGATTAAAAAAGGTTTGAGGGAAAATTCTCTGACTTGGTGATCAGGAAAATTAATTTTGTAAGGAAAACAGGAATATTTCTGTTAAATCTGGCTTAAAAATGAAGTGTAATAAAATATTTTATATATATATGTGTATGTGCATGTTACACAAATTTATGTGTGATTAATTTGTAGTTTCACTGCAGAATTTAGGATGGGTTTGGAGAAAGTTTGCTCTTAATTTGGAAGTTTAAACTGGGATAAAACAGTGCCCAGGAGGAGAAAAACTGAGCTGCAGGCTCTGGAAGAGTCCTGAAACAAATGGTGCTTATTTAAAAACCAATTAATAATTAATTATTATGAGAATTAATTATGATTAATAATAATTTAATTGGAAATTTTAGAATTCCTCTACCCAAGCACAAAGCACAGCCTTGCAGTGACAACCAACCAAACAGAAAATAGGGAAAACCTGCAGGAATTTTGTTGGGAAAAGACATTTTCCTCCAGTTACAGAATTCAGATACTCAATTGAAAATGCCATTTTTGCTCCATGACAAAACTGATCCTTTTTAGGGGCAGAATGAGGGAATGCAGGGGCTGGGCTGGAGCTTTTCCCTGGATTTTTTCCTTTAGGATTTGGGCAGCTTTTCCCATCTCCAACCCCTATTCCCAATCCAAATTCCCTTTCTCACCTCACAAACCTCTCTTTTTCCTTTGCCTTTCTGAGGTGACAAAACCAGCTTTTCCTTTCATTTGATATCAAACAGGAATTTATTTTATCCCCCCCTAAATCACTTTTTTTTTTCCATTTGTGAAAGGTTTTGGCTGCTGGGAAGAATGACCAGGGGTGATTTGTTAATCTCTTACAGGCACTTCTTTGATACTCCCTTGCTTCACACTGATCTGTGCTTGTAAAACAAGATTTTTTTTTTTTAATCAAAGGAGAATATTTTCTGCCTGGTTTTTTTATTATTATTATTTTAATTTTTTTCTTTTTTTTTTCTCCTGGGAGAAAGGTGGGTTTGTTCCATTAAAATTCCATTCAAGCACATTTACAATGCTGCGAAGAATACGCTCTCTATTTTGGAGCATATTATGTCCTTTATTCACCCAAATCTTGTTTTAATATTGCTGTAAACTTAATAAGAAGAGATGAGATAGGAAGTGATAATCTTTGAAATATAAGGGGGGAAAAAAAAAATCATTTTTTCCACCTTGATAGGAGGCAGAGAGGTCTAAGCTGCCTCTTATTAGAGCTGTTGGTAATAAAAATCTCTGCTCGTGGACTGCACAAAGCTATCAGGGCTCATCTGGAGAAATCACTTCTTTTTTGTTTTCTTTAGAGGTTTTTTGGGTTTTTGAGTTTGTTTTTTTCCTATTCTTCATTTATGATTTTTCTCATCACGTGATGCTGCTCCAGGTTTCCCTTATCCCATCCCTCTGCCTGTGCTCTGCTCTGGTTGATTGGAAATATTTGGGATTTTTGGGGTGTCCCTTGCTTGGGAAGCACTGCCCCAAATCCTGAGGCAGGCAGGATTTGGGAATTTGTAACCTGGAGAAAAGGAGAATTTCCCTCTCCCATCCCAGATTATTCAGAGTGTTGCCAGGTTTTGTGTGGTGGGGTTAAATGGGATTTTGGCTTCAATCACGAGGGGTGATCACAGCTTTGGGAATTTTAACAATCCATATAAAAATGGGAAATGGCTCCTCTTTTTCATCTCCTCTCTATTAAAACAGTTGATTTTTGTCAACTTGGAGCACCAAACCATCCCTTTTAAAAATTCAACCCCAGCTGCAGGATAATTTCTCTTTTTCAAGGCAGACCTGTGTGATTTACAGAGATTTTTACCAAGGCACTGTTAAATACCGGGAAATTGGACAATTGATTGACTTTTGTTTGTGTTCATTGATTTAATCTTCCACGTAGTTCAACTCCACTTCCAGGCCAACTTTCCAGAACCCTTCAAATATTTCAAACTAGCAATAAATAGAGCAATAAATAACCTTTTATCTCCGGAATCCTGATAAACTGAAGAAGGACGATCCAAGATCCTGAATTTGGGATTAAGTTTGCACATCTATTAAAATAAAACCCTGCCAGATGAGCACTTGGTTGCTTGATTTAGACATTCAACTCCCCCCCTCAGCAGCTCAGTTTTAATTCCTGCTCTCAGCTGCTGTTTTAATTAGCTGGGATCTATTTCCTATATTCAAGGAGGAACATTTGGAAAATCTGTTTGGAAAACCGTTCCTCTGGAGCCATTTCTTTGGTGTCCTGTGAGCAGAATTCCTCTTTGAGGAGTGAGGATTTGAAGTGATGAACTTGCAATCTGCAGGGATTAATTGGCTCCTGCCTCCATCAATTATCCACTGAGAGCTCTCAGTTCCTTCCCCGGGCTGGAAGCAAAAGCAGAACTGCTTCAGACATTTTTCCTTTTGATACAAACTCTGGGCTCTCACCAGGCCTGACTGAATGGATCTGCTTGAAAAATTGCCTTTTTTAAAATTATTTTTTTTTAATAACAATTATTTTTAGTCCTGAAATCTGTCACTCTGGAATGCTGCTGCATGTTTGGGTCCCGGAGTTCTCCAGGGGGAAGATTTGGGATTATTTCTGGTGAGAATTTCCAGTGAAATGCTGTGGGAGAGGTGGGACAGGACACAGGGAATGGCTTCAAACCAAACCAGGGACATCTTAGATGGGATATTTGGGAGAAATCCTTCCCTGGGAGCGTGGGGAGGATTCCCAGAGGAGCTGTGGCTGCCCCTGGATCCCTGGGAGTGTCCAAGGCCAGGTTGGATGGAGCTTGGAGCATCCTGGGGTGGTGGAAGGTGTCCCTGCCATGACAAAAGTGGCAACAACATGAATTTTGAGGTCTTTTCCAACCCAAACCATCCTGGGATTCTCTGGAATCCAGCCCATCCTGTATTCACTTTGTGTGGGGTTTGTGATGCCCCAAATTCAGGCAGAGGCAAACGCCAGCGGGTGTTGGAGCTGGGAAAAAAGACCCCACGAGTCAAGAGAGAGAAATTTGGAAAGAGAAAAATCTTGGTGTGTCCCCAGAGCAGGATGTGACCCCCAAACCCCCCTGGCCGTGCTTTGTCCCTGGCCTGGGGATGTGACAAAATCCAAACCCCTCCTCAATTCCACCATGGAGTTACCAGGACCATTTGTGGCAGTTTAGAAAAGCCCCAAACTCAAGGAAATTCTCTCTTTCTCCCAAGGAGATTTTCCAAATTCAGATAATTTGGATTCTTTTTACATTATTTAGAGTAGAGAAAAATTAGAGGAAATCTGAGATTCTGGATGCTGGAAATGCAGGATTCTGAATGAGTGACCTAAAAATGAGGAGGTAAAACCATGCAGGAGTGTCTTTCTCCTGTTCTTTTTGAAAATATCATTTATTTGGAGAAGCAGCAGCTGAGGAAATCCAGGTTTCTGGATGAGTGACCTAAAAATGAGCAGATAAAATTGTCCAAGAGTGACCTTCTCCTGTACTTTTTGAAAATATCATTATTTGGAGAAGTAGCAGCTGAGGAAATCCAGGATTCTGGATGCTGGAAATGCAGGATTCTGAATGAGTGACCTAAAAATGAGCAGATAAAATTGTCTAGGAGTGACCTTCTCCTGTTCTGTTTTGAAACTATCATTATTTGGAGTAGAGAAGCAGCAGCTGAGCAAATCCAGGATTCTGGATGCTGGAAATGCAGGATTCTGAATGAGTGACCTAAAAATGAGCAGATAAAATTGTCTAGGAGTGGCCTTCTCCTGTTCTTTTTGAAAATATCATTATTTGGAGAAGTAGCAGCTGAGGAAATGCAGGATTCTGAATGAGTGACCTAAAAATGAGCAGATAAAATTGTCTAGGAGTGGCCTTCTCCTGTTCTTTTTGAAAATATCATTATTTGGAGAAGTAGCAGCTGAGGAAATCCAGGATTCTGGATGCTGGAAATGCAGGATTCTGAATGATTGCCCTAAAAACGAGCAGATAAAACCATCCAGGAGCATCATTCTCCTGTTCTTTTCGAAAATACCATTATACAGAACATTTTTTCATGGTACTTCAGTTCTAAAAGTCTTCATTAGAGATGCTCCCATGGTGAAGATTTGATTTAGAGGTTTTGCTTTGAAGTCTTGGTGGGGTTCTTTTCTTGGGTAAATAAAATCCTTTCGTTTTTCCATGTGTTGGATAAGGCCTTGTTGGTTTTTAATGGGGAGCCAGTGGAATCCATTTGGAGTCCACTGTCAAAGTTGATTTCTTTCAACCTCTGTCCCTGATCTTTAAAAGAGCAGAATTTGGTCTCGCTGATGACAGCTGGGTAATGAAAAAGGAATGACAGCCCTCCAGAGCCAGAGTGAACATTCCATGTTTTTAACAGTTTTAATCTGATTTCCTGTTCCGTTCATCAGGCTGAGCCAGATTGTTTTGTAAGTATTTATTGTTAGGTTGGGTTTGGTTTGTTTTTTTTTTTTCCCCCCTGCCTGAAGTATCACATAGGAAGGGTTTTCCTTTCAGCCTCATATCTCAGATAAAAATATAAATTATCAAATGACAGCAGTGGGATCCAACTTACCAGAATTTGTCAATGCTGACATTTTGACATTTCCTCCTTTTCACTCCTGAAATTATTGACATTTCCAGGGAAATCTGTGGGTTTTATCTGTTCAGAACTTCCTATAATGAAAAACTCAAATCCTTTAACTGTGAATTAATGCATAAGAGTAAAAAAGGGAAGTAAATTCATAAAAAAACCGGATGATATTGAAATGATTCCCTGGAAGTGAATAACATCTCTTTAAATCTGTTTTGCTTTGATGGGAAAACACAAATCAGAAGTTGATTTTCCCAATGATTCTGCATCCATGGCATCCATCAGCCCTTCATCCAAACATTTCCAAGCCCTGATGATGAAGAAAAGGCCTTTAAAAGTCACATTCTTGAGCCCTTGGCTGGGGCTTTGTTCACCAGACCTTGATGTCAGTACAAGAAGTGCCATTCCTTGGGAATTTGTTCTGAATTCACTGGAGTGCCAGATGAATTCCAAATGTTGATTTGGTGAGGGATTGTGCTTTCCGTGTCAAGGCAAACATCTCATGAAAATGATAAATGGATTTGTCAGCTGTTTGCCTTTTGCCTGTAATGATGATTAAAGCAGGAATTGGTGCAAAATGTTTGAATGAACTAAAAGCTGCAAAAAAGCAAAAGCTGCAAAAATTCCCAGACTTCCTTTTTTTCTTCTTCTTTTTTTTTTTTTTTTTCCTTAATTTGGAAAGTTATTTGTTTTCAGGGAGAAAAAAATTGCAATATCATGGGATGGTTTGGGATTTAAAGATCAAGTTTCATCCCTGTCCCATGGGCAGGGACACTTCCCATTATCCCAAATTTTTCCTGGCCATGGACACTTCCAAGGATGGGACATCCACAACTTCTCAGGGAAGGATTTTACTCCTCATAATCAGTAAAAACCCACAAAAATAATTAATTTTTCGATATCTAACCCCAAATAGATCAGAATTAAATATTCTGTGAGGGGAAAAAATGAAAAGTAAAATTTCTTTTCAGCGTTAAAAAAGAATTAAAAATCCATTTGGCTTCAGAATCATCCTAAAAAAAAAAAAAAAAAGAGGAGAGCTGAGGGAGCAGCTGCTGGGCCATGGATGTGTTTGGCTCCGTGCTCCATTAAATTTTATGGCTGATCTGCCATTATCTGAATATCCTGGCAGGAATCAGCCATTCCAGGCTCATGTTCAGGAATTTTCCTCCGAGGAGATGGAGCTGCAGGTGGGCTCAGGTGTGTGCCCTGCTCAGCTCTGGGGAGCTGCAATGAAAATCCCAGGAAAAACAGCAAAACTTCTGGGATTTTGTCACCTATTCCTAGAGAAAATGGCTTTAAAATTCAACTTTTCCCCTCATCTTTGCAGTTGTGGGCAGTGCAAATGTCCAAGTGGAACAGAGAGGAGAATTGTTGGGAGAATTTCTCTTTTGAAAGGAAAAAAAATTAGAAGCAACAATTTCCCATTTGTTTTTCTGACCAATAAACAGATGCTGCATGAAAAGGAGAATTTGGGGGAATATCTGCTATCAGGGCTGCTCCAATGAAACAAATTAATTGTACAATTAATGAAATGAGCTCGAGAGTTATCACAGAGTGGCATCCTGGAGCATCCCAAGGGATTCACATTCCTCAGCAAGGGAGGTGATTCTGGCTGGGATCTTTGGGAATACAAATGGCATTTTTTGAGCACTCAAACCATCAATAACAGAGTTCAGCCCAGCCCTTGGCACTGAGCAATAAAAATGATGCTCCCTCCGTTAGGAAAGCCTGGAAATCTGTAAAAATTCAATAGATCTTTGTGGATAGAAGACAATTTTGGAGGGTGAATTCCAGATGAAAAAACCCAGGGGTTTATTTTTGGGGTTGGACTCAGAGCTAACAGCCAGCAGGAGCCTTTGGGTTTGAGAGCTGACAGAGTTTTTTGATTTTGACAGAGTTTTTTGGTACTCCATTATTTTATTCTGTGCGAGTATCTTGTCCTGTATTCAAATTTTCAACTTGGTTTAGAGTTACTTTGATGCTGGAGTTGTTTGCCCTGTGGAAAATCAGGTAAAAAAAATGGATTTTCTGCTCTCAGGATTATCCAGAACTGCCTTGAGAATGAGCTTTAATAAACCCTTCATTTTTATCCTGCTCTTTGACCTGTCTGAGCTGCTCTTTTTAGGTCAAACCTCAGACTTGCTCCACTCCCTACATTTTTATTTACAATATTCATCCATATGTTTAATCAGGGCTGGGTTTCTCCCTCAGGAGGGTCTTTGGCATCTTTTTCCTTGAGTTGCTCCAGGAAAAAATTGGCTCCTTCAGGATCTTTTTGTGTTGGTTTGGTTGCCTTGGTTTGTGTTCCTCACCCAGCAAAAGCTGCCTGGCTCCTGCCATTCCTGCTGCAAATTCCTGCTGCAAATTCCTGGCCATGTAAAGTTATAAATTAATTTGTAAATGAATTTTAATTGTAAATTTAAAATGGTAAAAATGAATTTGTTTCATTGGAGCAGCATACACAGCCCTGATAGCAGATATTCCCCCAAAATTCTCCTTTTCATTCCATTCCTTTGCCATCTGCTGGTGCCACTTTTATGGAATGACTTCCAAAGACCTCACAGCTTTTCATAAATTCTCAGGGATTTGGGCAATTCCTCTCTGTGGTGATTCCAGGGAAAACCTTTGATCCCAGAAAAGTTCTGGCCCAGCAGCACAAATGTGATCTCACACGGTGACCTCATGGAAAAAATCACCAGCTTGGAAAGAGATCAGTGCACACCAGGATGCCACTGGGATTTTTTTTCCTTCTCATTTTCCACGTGCTGGTTTGATATTCCCATGCTGGTGGCGTTCCCACTGAATTGTCTGAGGTCATTTTCCTCAGCAATATCAGATTTTTTCATCATAAATCAGCCCTGTCACGTTCTGTCATCAATCCTTCTCCCACAGCCTCACTTAGGAGCAACGTGAGAGCTCCAAAATCTTTATTTCGGGCAAAATCTGCACTGTGCCAGCAAGGTGTGATATTTAGGGGAGAGCCCTTTTAAAAGCTGAATTTCTGGGGACAAAATCCACAGAGTGAAGGTTATTTTGGGGTTCTGCTTGTGAAGCCAACTTGGAACAGGCAATACAAATTTTAAAAAAGGCCCAGCCCAAATGTGATTTTTTCAAGGATTTGATGGATGGCTGAATTCCACGTGGTCCAAGGCATAGAAGGAAAATGGAGGGATATCCTCAGTGAGAGAGCAGAGGATGTGAAAGGTGCATTGGGGTGAAAATTTGGTCCAGGAGAAAGCTGAAACAAGAACAGACTGAGCCCAGCTGCAGGGAATGGGGCTGGGCAGGAATTGTTGCTTTGGACATTTGATTTCCTTTTAACTCTGAAAGGAAAAGGGAACTGGGAAATTGGGTCGAAGGAAGAGGAGCAGTGCTGCATTCCAGGAGCACCTGAAATACCAGGAGATGCATTTTTACCCTCTTAAGGCAGGAGGTGCTAAAAGTGGTTGAAATCACAGAAAATCCTGAGACTGAGCAAAATTCCAGGGCTGTTTTTTCAGTTCTGCAGGGTTTTTTTTATTGTTTCTGTGGTAAGAGATGAGGTTGGGATAAGGAGCTCATGGAAGAGCCTCAGGAGCAAAATGCTCTGTAAAACTCTGGGATTTTTCCATCAAAATAGGCACTGGGTTAGGGATAAAACTGTGACTGCAGCTCCAGAATCGTGGAATGGTTTGGGCCAAAAGGGACCTTAAAATTCATCTCCTTCCACCCCTGCCATGGCAGGGACACCTTCCACCATCCCAGGCTGCTCCAAGNCGTGGTCCAAGGCATAGAAGGAAAACCAAGAGTAGGAGAGCAGAGGATGTAAAAGGTGCATTGGGGTGAAAATTTGGTCCAGGAGAAAGCTGAAACAAGAACGGACTGAGCCCAGCTGCAGGGAACAGGGCTGGGCAGGAATTGCTGCTTTGGACACTTGATTTTCTTTTAACTCTGAAAGAAAAAGGGAACTGGGAAATTGGGTTGAAGAAAGGGGAGCAGTGCTGCATTCCAGGAGCACCTGAAATACCAGGAGATGCATTTTTACCCTCTTAAGGCAGGAGGTGCTAAAAGTGGTTGAAATCACAGAAAATCCTGAGACTGAGCAAAATTCCAGGGCTGTTTTTTCAGTTCTGCAGGGGTTTTTTTATTGTTTCTGTGGTAAGAGATGAGGTGGTGATAAGGAGCTCATGGAAGAGCCTCAGGAGCAAAATGCTCTGTAAAACTCTGGGATTTTTCCATCAAAATAGGCACTGGGTTAGGGATGAAACTGTGACTGCAGCTCCAGAAGCATGGAATGGTTTGGGCCAAAAGGGACCTTAAAATTCATCTCCTTCCACCCCTGCCATGGCAGGGACATCTTCCACCATCCCAGGCTGCTCCAAGCCCTGTCCAACCTGGTCTTGGACACTGCCAGGGATCCAGGGGCAGCCACAGCTTCTCTGGGAATTCCATCCCAACCTCTCCCCACCCTCACAGGAAGGAATTCCTTCCCAATATCCCATCTATCCCTGCATTCTTTCAGTTTAAACCCATTTTCCCTCATCTTCTCATTCCCAGTCCCTCTCCAGCTCTCTCAGAGCCCTTTAGGTGCTGGGAGGCTGCTGGGCTCCAGGAGGAATTCCAAATACTCCAGGAAAAAAGACCTGGAGCCACAAAGCATCAGAGAGCTGGAGCTGAGCAGAGAGAGATTTGTGAAATATTTTCATTTTTGTTTCATCCAGCAGCTCTTCCTCCTCACCAGGACAGGAGGGTCACAACAACATCCCCGGAGAGGCACAATTATATTTTTATTTGTGTCTTAATCTCTTTAAAGCAGACAGTTCTGTCAGACTCTCACTGGAGCTCAGCTCAAGCCCTGTGGAGTTTTGCAGGCTGGTTTTGCTCACACAGAGCAGCCATGGCCAAGGGACAGCCCAGGGGGCCAGCTGGGGCTGCCAGAAGGAATTCTGGACTGGATTTGTGTTTGTTGGGTTAGAAAAATCTCCACTGAGCCTGAGCAGCGCTGTCGCTGGTTTGGAAGTGCTCTCAGATGGGAGGAGTGATAAATAATCCTCTGGAATGATGGGCAGAGCTCTGGGAAGGACAAGGCAGGAGGTGCTGGGGGGATTCAAGCCAAGATGGGACACAGGGAAGCAGAAGGAAAGGAGGATTCGGGAGCAGGGTGAGCCTGGAAAGAAGGAAAGCAGGGAGGAGGAAGGAAGGAAGGAGCACTGATTTTCCATGTATTCAAAAGAGGTGTGAAATCTCTTTGGGAAGAACCTGGGTTTAAAGTTTAGAAAAGGGACAAGGAAGGAATCTCTCCGTGGAAGCAGCAATTCCATGGGTTGGATCTGGAACCCCTTTGGAGAAGCTCAACAGAGGGTGCAGAAAGGTCACCCTGGAGGTGTAGCTGCCACTCCTGGGCTGTCCTAGACAGGGGAGAGATGCAGAAGAGATTCCTGTGTCTGGATCAGCAGCCAAGGAATGTGAGGGATAAAGATAACTCCTGGGATAATTATAAATCCATAAATTCTTCACCCTGCTCCTCTCAAAGCAGTGAAACACAAGAAGCCCCAGGACTGAGACAGGACCAGAAGGATTTAAAATTTCTGCTTTTTTGTATTTTACCTTGATGTAATCAGGAGCCAGAGCTCAGGAACTGGGATGTGGAGTTGGTATAAATTCAGGAACTGGGATGAGGAGTTGTACAAAATAATTATGCACCGGTGCAGTGAAAAGGAGGCATTGAGGCAGCTGAGCACTGGCCATGGACTGGTATTGCCAAGGAGAGCAAATGGATGATATCCCAGTGGAATATGGAGATTGCTGCTTTGAGCCAGGATTCCCAGTGAAACACAACTGGGAGATGCTGGATGTTTGTTCCCGGAGCTTTGGCCAAGAGCTCAGTGGAATAAAGAGCAGAGTTAAATTTAGTCCTTGACAACCTGATCAAAACCAAGCCCACAAAGGCCAAGCCTGGCCAGCTCCAGACCCAGCGTGGCCTCCAGAGCTGCCAGAGCTACCACAGGGTTGGGATCTTGTGGAAATGATTCCAGCCCTTGCAGCAGGAGGCTGGAGGCAGCTGCTGTGCTGCTCTCCAGTGTCACTGTGAGCTCAGCAGGCCTGGGAATGCCTAAAGATTTTATTGAAGGTAGAAACTGGGGCTTTTGTGGAATGGTTTGGTTGGAAAGGACCTTAAAATTCATCTTGTTCCATCTCCTGCCATGGCAGGGACACTTCCCACTATTCCAGGGTGCTCCAAGCCCTGTCCAGCCTGGCCTTGGACACTTCCAGGGATCCAGGGACAGCCACAGCTGCTCTGGGCACCTTGTGCCAGGGCCTGCCCACCCTCCCAGGGAATAATTCCTTCCCAAAATCCCACCTAACCCTGCCCTCTGGCAGTTCAAAGCCACCCTTTCCATGGGGAAATTCCTGCTGCTGTCCAAGCTGAGCCTCCCCTGGCCCAGCCTGAGGCTGTTCCCTCTCCTCCTGTTGTTCCCTGGCAGCAGAGCCCGATCCCCCCTGGCTGTCCCCTCCTGGCAGGAATTTTTAGGGAGCAGAAAACCCCTCCAGAGCTCCTTTTTCCCCCTCATGGCTCCAGCAGTGGCCCAGAACATTTTCCTTTTAAAGCAGAACTAAGCCAGTGTTGGTAAATCACACCCCGTGCTCGCAGTGCCGGGGCTGAAATCTGCTCCAGTGTTCCCCTTGGAAAGGGAACGTGATGTTCAGGCCTTGGAACAGCTGGGCTGGAGCCTGGGCAAGGTGCTGGGAAAGGCTTCCTTCAGCACCCAGCCAGCTGGAAAGGACAGCCCAGCCACACAAAACCACCACACGAGGCCCAGCTCCTCCAATTCTCCCCTTGAGAATCTTTAAATTGTTAATTTTTAAAGTCAGGAGATGTTTTAAGTTCAGGAGAGGCGGCTGTGCCAGCTGTGCAGAGCCACCTGTGTTATCTATCCCTGTGTCCCTTCTGAGCGCCGCCTGCCTCTCTCTCCTCAGGAGGAGAAGATGACACTTCTGGACACTTCTCCAGCTTTCATTTCTCCCCTCTTAACGAGCTCAAGCTGCCCGTAAATCCTTTCCCCTTGTTTTGTGTCGATGAACACCGGGAGGTTCCTCTCGGAGCAGCCCGGCACAGCCTTTATCTCCTGCATCTCCAGGGCCGTGGTTGTGCATCCACATTTGTCAGGAATCCTCTTCCCTCCCGACAGCTTCGGGCTTTATCTCCGCACCAGATTTTCTTCATTAGGGCTCACAAGTGCTGGGAGATTTCCTAACAATCAAGATGAATAAACAAAGGCGGGTTTGTGGTTCCCGTCAGTGCTGCGGCTGCTCCTTCCCCTCGGCTCATTGCAGCGGGCAGGGTGAGGATGGAGATACCACAAATTTCTCATTGTTTCAGCCCCTGCCAGGGTGAGAATCGTTCCTTTCTTGGAATAACTTGAAGAGAAAACCAGAATGATGAGAAAAACGTGCGAAAAACCTTTTCTTCCTTCTCTCTCTTTTTTTTTTTTTCCCTTTTTTTTGCCTCATTGAAATGTTGGGGTTTTTTTTTTTCCAGGCTATTTTTATCCCGTGAGCACTTTGAAACTTTGGAGTTGTAACATTAGTGGAATTAGAGCACTTGGAGGAGTTTTTTGGGTTTTTTGTTTTGGTTTTTTTTTTTTTTTTAAGGAGCACTAAAGTTCCAGCCAATTAGAAAAGAAAATTATTTGTGTCTGGGATAGTTTGCTTTAGATTTTAAACAATTTCGGCAGCTTGTGGAGGGTTAGGAAGTGGTTGGATTTCCTTCTGAAGAGATTGAACATCCCTTTTAATATATTCCACAGCAGCATCAGATGTTAAAAACATAAGAGGGTGTCTAGCTCAGCAGTGCACTCAGTAATTCCCTGGTTTTGCATGAAGCTCTGGATTATATTCCCCCACATCTTCCTCTCTTATTCTGTCATCCCTTGGACGTTTTCTCCTGATGATTTCAAAACACTGAACAAGTGAAAACCACGAGTTTTTCACCAGGTCAGTGAAGATCAATTTAGTGCCTCCCATTTGTAAGAGAAACATTGACACACTGTGTTGTTTTAGGACTTGGATTTATGGTTCTTGGGGATGGAATCCATTCCTTAATGCCATATAATCCATGGAGTGTTGGTCACAAAGCCAAAAATTGCTTCTGCTGCCACTGCAAAGTGTAACTGGAGAAAAAGTCCCTTCACTGATGGTCTGAGGGAGAACAACCACCAAAAATGATCACAGAAAAAAAAAAAAAATTGAGGCTGTTGCTGCATTGTGCAGCTTCTTAATGTGTGATATTTTATCAGTTTAAAAGCTGAGTCAGTCCTAAAATGTACATACAAAACATGAACCCACACAAATGTGCAGCCTATGGCAAGGGAGTGAGGGTTTGGTTTGGATTTTAGGAAAATTTCCATCTAAAAAAGGTTGTAAAACACTTTCTGTGGGTGGATTCCCCATCCCTGGAAGTGTGGAAAAACCATGGATGTGGCACTTGGGACAGGGTTAGTGGTGCTGGGTGATGGTTGGTCTTTTCCAATCTCAACAATTCCGTGATTCTCTGATTTTTGTCCTTGAATTCATTTTGCCAGGCGGGATTCATCCACCTGGCAATTGGAAGGAATTTGGGGGCAAAACTGGTGTTTTATAGAAAAATTGAAATGATAACATTTCTGCCTCTGGAAAGGACCTTGATGCTGCTCTGTCCCAAATTTCTGAACTTCCCTGGTGCTTCAAGTTTGGTGATGTGACCCTGTTAATAATCAGGAGATTTTTTCATCTGAATTCCACTTTTCAGTGGTTTTTTTTCTCTCTGAGTGTGCAGATCCAGTTTTTAACTCCACAGGATTATCCATGGATTTTCTGCAGCACTGAAAAGAGAGCTGGAGGTTGTCCTGTACCAGCTGAATTCCAGGGAAGCACAAATGGGATTTTCGCATTTTTTTGGTGGGAATTTCCCGTGGCTCCCCCATTTCCTCCCAGTTTTTTTGGCCTCTCAGGTTGCCCAGTGCAAACCCCACTGTAGACAAACCTCAGAAGTGACATCCCATTTTTAGGGCACCTCGAGCTGCATAGAAAAAAAATCAGGAAATATCCTGTGTAGGAATTGATAAAGAGCAAAGAAAATGCAGCAAAAATTCCCTTTGATTTACGGGTTTACAACGATTTTTTCCCTGCACCATCTTTTACTCCTCCGTGTCAGGCGCTCGAGACAAAATCCTGTCTTTGCTGATGAGGCTTGGCCAAAAGTCAGCTGGAAAAGGCTGCTATTTATCCAATTGAGGAAGCAGCTTTTACAAACTTTCCTGAAGGAATTCAGCTAAGTGTTTTCTTTAAAGGAATAGATTTCCAGAGCCGTGCTGTTCCAACATCTCCAGCTTCTGGAGCTGCTCCTTCCAGCTCCTTGAGGATCTTCAGCAATTGGGCTGTGCTGATAAAGCCAGGGGGGGTTATCTTGGCTCTTCTTCTTTTAGCTCTGAGGAAATAATTTGTGCATTTTATCAGGGATAAGAGGTTCAGGGAAATTTCAGGTATCAGGGAAATTGGTTCCTCCCAGCATTTCAGCTCTGCCTGTGTGATGGGTGCTGCTGGGTTCATTTTCCAGGGAATTCTGCAGGATTTCAAACCAATCCCAGCCCTTTTTTGTGAGCTCCCTTTTACTGAAAGAAACTCGAAATGAGGTTATCTGGAGCTTACAATAACTGTGAAATCTTTCTGCTGGAAATCAGTGTGTCCCACTTGTTTGGAAAGATTTTCTCTTCCATTATTCATCACAGGGGCCTTAAAATTGTCCTCCAGTGACAAAGCCTCCATTTATTTTTAGACAATTGGCATCCACTTCTGGCTGACCTAGAATGTTTCTTTGATGACAATGCCTGTGATCCAGCTGGGTTTGCTGAATGTTTGCATAAACAAAGGCAGATAGTAAAATGTGGGAAAGAAAAAGCTATTTTTATTATATTAGAGACTGTCCAGCCAGCTCCAGGCTCAATTTTAAATGTCATATCTGTAGCATTGCACTTCAACGAAATGCCCTGATCATCTCCAGAGTATCTCTGGGATTTGATCATTATTGGATTGCAGGGTTAGGAGGAGGCTAAGGGGAAAAAAAAGTTCAGAGTGGAGGTGATCTGCAGAAAAAGATAATCAGTTTGGTATCTGGCCTCTTCCTGCCTGAAGAATGTGGGTTAAATACATGGAACTGGGAGGAAAAGGCTGAGCT
The DNA here is from genome assembly GCA_013400435.1 of Pycnonotus jocosus. Taxonomy (NCBI): domain Eukaryota; kingdom Metazoa; phylum Chordata; class Aves; order Passeriformes; family Pycnonotidae; genus Pycnonotus; species Pycnonotus jocosus. The sequence goes on from VWYP01019278.1 coordinate 15,691, forward strand.
TGATGTTTTCTCCAGCCTCAGTTTATTCATTTGTTGGCCAATTTGTGTTTCATTGCAGCAGCTTCAAAGGCAGCTTCCTTTTTGATGGATAATAACGCTGCCTGTGGGCAGAGAATTCCAGGTGGGAGAATAAACAGAAGCCTCATTTGCACTCAAATCATGGAATCACAGAATAGTTTGGATTGAGGGGATATTAAAGCTCATCCAATTCCACCTTCCACTATCCCAGGTTGCTCCAAGCCCTGTCCAGCCTGGCTTTGGGCACTTCCAGGGATCCAGGGGCAGCCACAGCTTCTCTGGGTGCCAGGACCTCTCCATGCTCCCAGAAAACCCCAAAGGAATTTCACTGCACAGCATCACCATCCAAATTTCCCCCATTAGTTCAAAAAGAAGAGCCTGGAACATTTACTGGTGCAAGAAAGTGCCAGAGGGCGAAAATTGGCCACAATTCAAATTCCAGTGTAAATTTAGGGGAAATTCCTGTGTTAATGAGACTTTAGACCAAGTGGCAGAGAACTTCCTGCCATGGATTTTGACAATTAGGTGCCACATTATAAATAATAATCCTGGAAAGAACATCCTGATATTCCAGTTCTGGCCTCTCCATTGTCAGGGTTAACCTGTGGCAGGGAGGGGTTGGTTGGATTTCAGGAAAATGTTCTTCCCTCAGGGCAGCTGGAACAGCTCCCCAGGGAATGTTTGCAGTACCAGAGCTCAAGGAGGGTTTGGACAATGCCCTGGGGCACAGGATGGAATTTTGGGATTGTCCAGGAGTTGGACTCAGTGGATCCCTGTGATTCCTTTCCAGCTCAAGGAGTGTTTGGACAATGCCCTGGGGCACAGGATGGAATTTTGGGATTGTCCAGGAGCTGGATCCCTGTGATTCCTTTCCAGCTCAGGGTATTCCATGAGCAGCTCCAGGTTGTCCCTGGAGCTGCCAGCAGAGAAAAACCCAGCAAAACTCAGCCTCCTCCAGCTGTGGCCACACCTTGGGCCAAGGAAAACCATTGCTGCCCCTGGAAAAACCAATGGCACAGCCCAGGAGTGCCAGCAGCAATACCAAAAGCAGGAAAATCGCTTGGTTTCACAGCTTTTTACGTCTGGACAAGGATTTTTTAAAGGGTGTGTGGATTCCCCAGAAGTGCCCCAGCTTTTAACCACGACCCAGCAGCAGAGATTTATTTCTGCCCCGTAAAACAAAGCAAGCACCCAACAATGCTCTGCAGGAGCATCCTAAAATCAGAATGATCCTGTTTGTCTTGGATTGGGAGCTCTGCAGGATTTATTTGGGAGCCTTTTTGTTTATCTGTTAAAAACGGCCTTTCAGTCAACGCTAAGCTCGATGGCTTCGGTGTAATTTTCCATGCTTCAGACTTGCTGAAGTAATAAATAAAATGTAATAAGAATAAATTATAAATATTTATAAGGCTATTTTCGGCTTTTATGAGCTTCTTAGGATTTTGAATTTAATATCCCAGCCAAAGCTGCACTCGGAGCTCTTCTCTTTCACATCCAAATGCCTGCTCAGGGTTTTGCAGCCGGGTGGAGTTTGACTGCCAAAGCTTCACCTGTGGGGATGCCAAGGAAAGCATCCAGTGGGACAGAGCAAAGCTGGCATCCACACCAGGGCACGGAGTTCAGCTCCCATCCTCGTGCCCTTGACTCTCCAGCACTCACCCCCACGGATTTGGGCACACCAGATGAGGTTTTCTAAAGAGAATCAGGGAGGAAAAAGGAAAAAAAAAAAAGGAAAAAATAATTGTAAGGTTTCTAGAGAAGTTGTTTTTAGAAATGATTTTCCCTGCTTGCATTTTAATCACGAATAATTTGCTTTAACCAATATTTTCGGTGCTTTTCTTTTTTCATTTGGGTTTGATTTAGGTGGAGAAAAAAAACGTGAGGGTAGGTGCTAAAAATGCAATAAACACAATCTTCATTTTGGCTTAATTGAAGAACCCAGCCCTTGCAGCCATTCTCTTGAGGAAGTTGATTACGTTCAGTGTTAATTAATAACAAGCAGATGGTTTGGGCCCAGTGGGTTAAGGTCAGGAGTGGCCAAGCCCTTGGTGAGATGTGAGGCAGGTCCTGGTTGGAACAGCTGAACTTTGAGGTCCCAAAGCCAAAGCATTCCGTGATTCCAGGAGATGATGGAGGGATCCCAGCAGAGCTCCCCACCTCTCCCTCGTGTCGGGCAGGGAAGAGCCTTTCCCATGAAGGGAAAAAAAGGGAGAAGCCTCATGTTCCAGAATTCTCCTGGAAAAAGAGATCGCTGCAGTTCAGTCCATCCTCAAACCCCAAATCCAACAAACAGCTGATTTTTCATGTTAACCTTTATTTGGGGAAAAGAACATCCCACAGCCTACGTGGAAAAAAAAAAATAAGGAACCCTTGGCAATACCCTTATTAAAGCTGATTTTTTGCAAAGCTTCGATGAATTCCTGCCAAAGGAGAGAGCAGGTTGGATGCTTTTTAGTGTTCAGAAATGGGAAAATAACAAATGTTTCCCTGATCCCTGAAGTAATTCATTCTCTGGGTAACATTCTTCATTGATAACTCCATTTTTTATTTTGAAGAATTAGCCCAAACCAAGCCAGAAGTTAATAGATGAAAGAAAATTTTCAGAAATACCCTACTGAATACATGGTCTCTGTTAAGATTTGCCTGTTTATTAATATCGTGCAAAAAAATTGTTAAGCCCACGTGGGTGGAAATAGGATTTTCGTGTATTGGTAAAATCCATGGACTTACATAAAAATACTCTTTAATTTACTACCAGGATTTTACTGCTGTATCTAAGCTGAAGGATTTTAAAAGTGAAATTTTCTCTTCTTGATGTCAAACAGATGTGTTAAAAATATGTTTTTTAAAAATATTTTTATGAGGATACGGGTAGAGGGGAATTTTTTTCCCCCATGAATTGAACTCTGTGATTTTATCTCTTATTGATACGTGTCAAACATGGGGGTTATGGGCTTTCAGAAAGTGTTTTTTGGATATTTCTGCAAAAAAATCATCGTATAAAGGAGGAATGAAACATTTTTATTCAACTTGATGAATTTTTTCTAATCTTTTTCTCTTTTAGAGAGCAATTAGAAAATTAGATTTTCCCCTGTAGCCACTTCTCAAGGAGAGTCCTCATGGTGTAACAGCTTTGAACACCGAAAATTTAAATCCTTCAAGTCTCAGTTGTGTGGGAGCTGCATTTCCAGCTGGGTCTGCTTTGTTTCAGTGACAATGTTTAGCTCTGCTCAGCAATGCAGGGAGAAATATGGATTTGGAAGGAGCAGCCTGAAAATTTGAGCAGCAGATAGAGAATTGCCGTGAAGAGGGTGCTCACATTTCAGGGGGAATGTTCAGGATGAGCCATTTTAGAGTGAGGAATCCTCCTTACACTTAGTTTAGCTCCTGCATCACTCCCTGAGATAGTGGAGAGCATGAAAGGGGTAAGAATTTATTTTTTAATATTTAATAATTGTGCTTAATCTCAGTTCTCCCGGTAGTTTTTTGCTGCGGGGGCAATAAATGCATCTGGCAGGCTGTGAAATCCATATTTGCAGTTTTTAATAGCCTCAGCATTGACCAAAATGAATAATTTGGGGGTTCTCTTTGTTGATTAATTTAGATTTTAATGGATTATCATTAATATTCCTGTCAGTCACTTCAGCTGTCAGCAGACATCGTGTGCTGAAGATCTCCGTGGCATCAGCAGCAGCAGTTTGGTCCCTTCTAACTAAAACTGAGTGCCAGTGCTTAGATGTGGGTTTGAGTTCTACAATGAAACCTTTCACTCCCAAACTCATCTTCCTGCTGCTCGAATTCCTCATGGAATTCTTCTTAATTTGCAACAGCAACAAGAACACTCGAGTGTTCCGGGAGCCTTCGATGCCTTCATTTAAAGAATATAATCCATATTTAAGGAATAAACTCTTTATCCATGTTTTTTATCCCCCCTGGCTCTCTCATTCTGTGTATTCTCAGCTGCCCCACCTTACTCAGGTTGTTCCTGATGTGGATTTTGGAGCCAGGGTATTTTTGTAGCTGGGGATGAGCCGCCGGTGGAAATTGGGATGCGAGAGCGGAGTGGTGATGGGGGATACACAAACCAGCTGGTGCTGCCAGAGCTGGGAAATGTCCCCTTGCATTAGGGAAAAACTGAACATGCTGCACTAAAAAATAAAAAATAAAGCAGCAAAGCTGAAAAGTGTTTTGTGCTGCTTGAATTAAATCAGAGAAGTGTGAGGAGATGTTTTTATCCGGCACCGCCGTGCAGCGAATGCAGCCCCGCTGTGCCTGTTTGTCCCAGCAATCCTTAAAATTCCCAACCTCTTTTCCACAGGAAAGAGCTTGCAGGTCTCTAATATATTTTATTACTTTTCTCTGGGCCAATTTCTCTATTTTCTTTGGTTTGTTTCTGAGGTTGAGAAGCTGAAGTTGGACACGTGTTTATTTATACGCATAACAGTAAATTGTGTTTTCCAAAATGGCATTTCCTCCTTTCCCGAGCCTTTCACGTCGCTTTAGGCTGACATTACAAACCTGTTCTGGGTTTCTTTCCCATGAATTGACATCATTGGGTTGGAAATCGTTGTGGCATTAATTTGTGCTCCTTGGGGATGGTTTTCACCTGCCTTTGTGATGCTTTGCTGTGTGTCTGCATTGGTTTGGGTTCGGTATCTCCCAGGATGTGCTCCTTGCACTGGATCCCCTTTTCTGAGGGTTAAAATGAAAAGATCTTCCTGATATTGAAAAATCTTAAAGTGTTTCTCCTCCTTGATTGAGAGTTTTGACTGAAGATTTGCTGTCTCACAGAAAAGCTAACTTCCCTTCTCAGCAGAACTAGTAATTACACTGGTGTTGAGTTATATTTGAGAAGAAAAACCGTTCTGCAAGCATTATATTTTAACTCAAAATATTGTGAATTACTTCACCATATTCTCTTTTTCACCAGTAAATATGATACAGCTGAAACAATGTTTCTCCCCATTAAGTCGTTGAACAGATACACTCCATGCCTGCTAAATTGTGTGTAAATTCGGATTTCTGGCATTTCTTCTTTTGGAGGGGGGGAAAAATCACTCCCAAACACCCCATAGAAATTAATTTTGTGCAATCACTCCAGGGGAATTAGGTCCATCTGCTCAGAGAGTTCAGCCTCTCTAAACTCACTTAGACAAGGCAAGAAAAAGGAGGCATTGTTTGACTGCAGAGATGCTCGTGCTGTGAGCTGGGCTGTGTTTTTGTAGCGCTGGCTGTGAGCTTTTGGAGGAAGAGGATTGTTTTTGGAAGTGTCTTTTATTTCCTTGCAGATAAAAAATGGGTAATTAATGCATTTTAATTAGGTGTGTAAAGTAATGAGGGCAGCTATGGATGGATGATGTGCACGCTCAGAGCTGGAGACAGAATTCCAACTGAGGAGACCCAGAATTCCAAGGAAAGAGAGCTGAGTTCTGCTAATTTCTGTAATTATTCCCAAGCACTTACTAAAACAATTAAAATTAAAAAGATTCAGATACTTTTTGCCTCATTCAACTCATATAAGACATACAATTGAACCGAACTCTGATTTTTGGGCTTCAGCTGAACCCAGAGGGTTTGTTCAGACAAAATTAGGACTGAATCCCTTCAAAATGTCTTACATTGATGACTAAAAATAAGGAACCTGCTAAAAAGATGATGTATATTATAGAAATAAAACTCTAAAAAGATGATGTATATTATAGAAATAAAACTCTAAAAAGATGATATATATTATATAAATAAACTTGAGCTTTGCCCCAGCACCTTCAGGTTGATTTTCAACCTGAGCCTGAACTCTGCTGAAGAGGGAAGGATTTTAGAGCTCAAAGTTTTGCCAGTGAGTTTTCCCTTTTAAAAACCTGCATTTCCAACTCCAAGGAGGTTCCCAATGAAATCCCTCTTTCCCTGAACCATCAGTGCAGAGACAAAATCCAAAATCCTCCCAAACCTCCCTGGTTTCATGTCCGAATTTCAAGCGCTGTCTGCAGGGGGTTCCAGATGCTTTGCTTGCAGCTGGATTTCCAAGGGCACAATAACAGGAGCAGGGTGCTAAAGAAATGCTCAAGATTTATTTTTGTGGCTTTGTGGGGCTGCTCTGCTGAACTGACGGTTCCAAGCTTGGCATCAAATGAAAAGATGAACTTTGGAGATTATCCAGAGTCACCAAGGCTTTGCTAAAAGGGTCTACGTGAGACCTCAAGAAACTTTGATTTTTTTTTCCTTAATTTTTTTTTTTCAAAATTGTTGAGTAGTTTTTTTGCAGAATAGTTTTTTTTTCCTTTTATTTGAAGGTCTTGGGTTCAGCCTTTGAACAAAGCCTTGCTGAAATGGTCTATGTGAGACCTGAAGAAACTTCAGTTTCTCTGTGCTGATGTTTTTTTTCCTTAACTCTTTTAAAATTGCTGATTTTTTTTTCTATGTAGTTTTTTGGCTTTTTTTTTTCTCCCCAAAAGAGTATTTTTCCTTTTATTTGAAGGTCTTGGGTTCAGCCTTTCAACAAAGCCTTGCTAAAATGGTCTGTGTGGGACCTGAAGGAACTTAAATATATCTGATTTTTTTTTCCTTAACTCTTTTATTTTCAAAATTATTGAGTAGTTTTTTTCTATGTAGTTTTTTGGCTTTTTTTCCCCCAAAAGAGTGTTTTTCCTTTTATTTGAAAGTCTTGGGTTCAGCCTTTGAACAAAGCCCTGCTACAAGGGCCTAAATGGGACCTTAAAGGAACTTCAGTCTGTGGTGATTTTTTTTTCTTAAATCTTTTGCTTTCAAAGTTGTTAAACAGGTTTTTTTCTATGTAGGTTTTTTTTTTCCCCAATAGTTTTTTTTCCCTTTTTTTCCAATGCCCTGGGTTCAGCCTTTGAACAAGACCTTGCTAAAAAGCCATACGTGGGACTTAAAGAAACTTGAATTTATCTGTGGTGATTTTTCTTCCTTCAATCTCTCCTTTTCAGACTTCTATACTGTTATCTCTGGTTTCATTTGGGTCTTTGCATGGAAAAACAAAATCATATATGTGAAGCTTGGGTTTTTTTTCCCTGTGAGAACACTTGCCAAGGAAATCTTTCTTGCAGTTATCCAAAGGAAAGGTCATTTTTACAGCGAGACTTCAGCTCTGGATTTTCAGACAACTCACAAACACCCAGCCAGCAATAGCAGGGGCATCTTTCAACTTTAACCTTCTGTTCTTTAAAATTTGTTTAACAAAAAAAAGAAAAAAAAATTAGAAGAGTTTTCATCTTTTCCATGGAGTGATTATTTGGAAAAGTCGGATAACAAAAAGAGGGAGAAATGGGGATGTTCAGCTTTTTTTTATTTTGAAAGAAACAGAATATTTTCAATATTTTCAAATATTCTGAATTTTTGAATTTCGTTAAAAACATTCAATTAAAACCCCCATGAAATACATAACCTGCTCCTGGTTTTTTTAGCCACGTGACTTTAATTGGTGTTTATTTCTGTAGATTAAGGCATTAAAAACTTCAGCGGGTTTTACTCCGTTTTCTGTCGAAACAAAACCCAAATGTTTCTTTATGAAAACCATAAAACCAATATTTCAGTGCGGCTTTTCCTGTAAATATTTTTTTTCCCTGAGTTATTTCTTGCTGCCTTTAGCTACAAATATTTAAAACAAGAAACAGAGCTCGGGAATCTCCTCGAAAACAATCCTTCATCGAGGAGAGGCAGCAGAGCAGAGGAAACCTGAACCACTTAATGGCTCTATTAATTAAATTTGTAGTGATTTCTCAGGCTGTTGAAAGTGTGGAGGTGCACGTGATGGATGTTTGGGGATCCTCACTCCCAAAAAGCTTCCAGGTGAGGGAGAGGTGGCTCCCACTTGGCTTTGGCTGCCTTTCAAAAGGCATTTTAAGGAGATTAATAGAAAATACAACACAAACTCGACCCAGAGGTTGTGCCTCCTACAGGAGCTCGTGGCTGGCTTTGTTTTTAACACCTGAAAAGCTGTTTTGTGCTAAAGAAAAAAGTGGATTTGGGATTCATGAGCTCATTTATTGCTGTATATTCTGCTTTTCTGTTGATGGTGATTTATGGAGCAGAGGGATGATATTTGTGGTTTACAATTCTCTGCTTATTAAAGAGTAAGATCATGATTTGAAGTTATCATTTGGATATAATCTTCCCAAAATCCCTCCTGACTTTCCCTTCTCCTTTATTAAACCTGTCACATTGGAGGTGTCAGAGATGAGGGAGGCAATCCGGGTGTCCCAGTGGGATTTGGGGAATATTTTCCATGATTTCTCCCCAAGCAGAAGGTCCAGACCTGGACCTGCTTTTGGCATCAATCCCCACATTTCGGGAAAGTTCTCCTGGAGCCAGGGGAACATCCAAAGAGTTTTGTTTGGATGTTGGGAATGTGCAGCATTACCAGAGATGTTCTGCAGGTATTCCGCAGTTACTCGCTCTTTGCAGAAATATCCAGCGTTTTGTGTGGATATTTTGTATCTGTATTTTATCTTTACTCATCTGCGGCTGCAGCTTTTCCCAGGAACGTTCTCTGGAGCTGGAAATTTGGGGGAGGCAGAGCTGTGGAATTAGGGAATATGGAGTTACACCCTTGCAGGAAAAGCTGGAGAAGCTGCTCAGGGCTTGGACAGGACACAACTTTCCGTCTTTACCTTCATTCCAGAGCTTCCACCCAACTTTAGGGAAAGGCACCTTGTGTTTCCCTGTGTGCCTGCTCCTCATTTCCTCAGCTGAATTATTTTTTGGGGGGTGAACATCAGCTCCTCACCCTCTCCACGCCTTCGTTCCGTGTCGTTCCCTATCAGACAATCGGGAATTTCGCCATCGGTTTGACAGGACCTGGATCAGACCTTGAAGTTTGCAGCTCCAGCTCCAAAACTGATCCCTGCAGGGATTTAAAAGCCCTGTGGATCAGAGCCTGGGGACTTGGCAGTGCTGGGAATGTTGGACTCCATGGCTTTGGAGGGGCTTTTCCAACCTAAACCAATTCAGGATTTGGGGATTGTTTGAGTTCCTTGGTATTTTCAGCTTTCTGGGCTCAGGAGTCGTTGGTAGTCGGATCCAGCGTTTGTTGTGGGATGTGGAGGGGACAGAGCTGGGAAGGGTTTGGAGGAGCTGGGGGGGTTCAACCTGGGGAAAAGGAGCCTCAGGAGGGACCTGAATTCCCTGGAGCTGGCTGGGAATCGGGTTCTGCTCCCAGGGAACAGGGACAGCACGAGAGGAAACAGCCTGAACGTGTAGGGGATGTTTAGGTTGGATATTGGGGAAAATTCCTGCCTGGAAAGGGCTGCCCAGCCCTGGCACAGCTGCCCAGGGCAGTGGTGGAATCCCCATTCCTGCAGGGATGTAAATCCACGTGGATGTGGCATTTGGGGTCATGGATCCATTCCCTTGGCACGGAACAGTTGGATTTGATGATCTTGGAGGACTTTTCCAACTTCTTTGATTCCATTTCACCTCGGGGATGCATTTTCCAAGGTCCAAATCCCTGGATTGTGTTTCACTGGAACGTTTGCCGTGCATCTGGAGCAACACTCCCTTTACTTCCATGGGATTTTGATGGGATTTTGATGGGATTTTGATGGAATCACCTTCCTGTGCTTCCCTCTGGAGCTGCCAGGATCCCTCAATCCCACTCCAGACCGAGCTCACACTGCCTGATCAGTTCAGCATTCCCAAATATTCCCTAAAAACCTTTCTCTCCATCCTCTCAGGAGCCAGAGGAATGAAATCCCTGAGAAATTCCCCAGAGGGCTTTGGGAGGAGGGAGAAAACCTTTCAAAAACCCGGCAAAACCGCGCTCGTCATCTGACAACACCGGGGGCGCTCCCAAATTTCTGATTGTTTTCCTTCAAAAGAGAAAACGAAGGAGCATCTTGAACCACTTGCCCTAATTGGCCGAGGCAGCGAAATCCGTGTGGATGCGCGTTATCCACAGAAAAAAAAAAAAGAGGAGCTTTGGAAAGATTTCTCCTCTCTCTGACAAATGGAACCATTTGTTCCTCATTTTTTTTTTTCCCCCCTCCTCTATCTAAACAGAGCTCCCGAGGCCGGGAGAGCCCCAGAAAGGGAGAGGAGAGGAGAAGAGGGGATTTCTTGGCATGGAAAAATCCCCTTTGCCTGGAGGTTTTTGGGGTTTTTTTTTTGCTGTTCTTACAAATCACCTAAAAAAAAATAAAGAGGGGAAAAAAAAATCCACCAGATAAATCAAGTGAAAGATAAACCCACTTTCATTCTTACAAGGGGTTTTAGTGCATAAAGCTGTGCAATACATGGAAAAAACGCTGGAGAAACTTTCCTGTGGTGGTTGCTGGAGAGGTTTTTGTGGAAAAAAAACCTGTGGAAATATTATAGAAAAAAAATTAAAAATATGGACAATAGCAGTTCTTACAGACCAGGTGCTGTCAGCAGAGCGAGGAGGATAAAAAAAATGAAGTTTTAACAACAGTAGTTTAAATTAAGCAAGGATTTCATGAGCAAAGCTGATCTGTTGGCTTTAAAAACGTGGATTTTTTTTTGTCCTGTGGAAATAATTCAGTGAAGATAAAAGTTTTGTGCTCTTCAGGAACATTTTAGGATTCATTTTAAAAATTATTGCTGTGTGCACGTGCTGATTTGTCCCACAATATTCCCAAATATACGGAATTTAAGAGCATCTGAAAAGAGGAGAAAAACCTGTGGTTTGTGGTTCTTTCCCTGTGTGTCAAATTTTTGCTGTCAAACCCAGATTTTGGGTTGATTTTTTTTTTTTTAAATTCATTACAGGTACTAATTAAATAATCACAATTAGCAGATCAAAACGGATCTGCTTTCAGCTGAATGGAGAATTTACATTTTATGGAACTTTGAAATAACAGCAAAGAACATTTGAGGTGCAGTGTAAGAAATATAAAACTGCCAATTTTAAAGCAGAACTGTTTTTGTTCAGTGCTACAGGATTTAAAATCCATAAATTTGCAATTAGACAGTAATTAAAGTGTATGCCATTAATTATATTTTTATTCCACTAACGATTTTTACTCCCTGAATGTGTTTTACTCCATAAATTATTTTTACTCCATTACTGATTTTAACTCCACCTTTTGCACTTTAACAAACATAAAGGAAAAAATCTTGGGGAATTATCACAGACATTCCTCATGAATGTGAGATCCTAATATGATCATTTCAGGGGTGAATCAATTAATGAGGAATTGTTTAATTAAAGTTCCTTCCCAGTGCAGTTTTTTGACCGGATTTGTAGTGGGAATAATGATTTTTTTTTTTTTAAATGGCCAAATTTGGGTGCACTCAGCATCACAGGATCCTGTAAAAACACAGGGGACAGGAAATGTTCCAGGACACAAAAACTCATCCTGGATAAAATTCCCTATAGTGGGGAACTAAGATAAGAAATCAGAAATTCTGGAATTTTTTATCCATGTTTTTAGGTGTTTTGTCTGATTTTTAATGGATTTTCCCCTGCTTTTCCCAAGGAAGGAGCCAGAGGAAGTTTCTGATTTTGGAGGAAACTCCTGATCCCTTTTGGTTTGCTGTGATCCCATCTGATCCCACATTCCCTGAGGATCGGGAATGAGCTCTGAACCCTCCTCTCCTTCTCCCCCCTCTGTCAATCAGCAGGGAATGATCAGCCAGAAGAATTCCAAAATCCTCAGCTCCTCTTCTCCAGCCTCTGTTCAGATATTTGGGATTCAAAAGGATCTTGGCATATTTGTGACAGTTTTTCCTTCCAAATCTTTGGGATGGAATGGATTTCGCTCTTCCATTTCAGCTGAACAAATTCTCTTTTGTTCTGATGAAAACGAACAGGAAACTTTTAATTTAATTTTGACTCTTCAATTCTAATTTTTTAATTTAATTGACACAACAAAGTGCCTTTTTTTTTTTTTGTGGTGGAAAATTTGGCATTTTACAATTTCTGTGTTTCATTTCCACACTGAGTAATCTGATTTTCCTGCTCCTTGTACCCTTTGAGTAGATGAGGTTTTACTGTTGATTTTTGATGTGCAAATTCCTGAAAGCCTCTGCAGCGAGCTCGAACCTCCTCGAGAAAAACTCGTTCGTGATCAACCCAAGTCCAAAGATTTTGAAAAATATTTCATGGATTCTTGGCAGCTCTTCTGAAGTGGGAACCAAATGAGAGCAGGGATAGCCCCAGGTCAGCTCTGGGTGTCTTTTAATGAGTTTTGGGTTTAATCTCAATATCTCAACTCGAAACATTTGCTTCTTGAAAGCAGAATATTTAATACACTGAGCAGTTGCTGACAGCTGCATGGAAAAGGAGGGGGGAAAAAAAAATTGTTTCCAGCTAAAAAAGAAATGCTTCAAAATGTTTTTATTAAAAAAAAAAAAAAAACCAAAACAACAACCCAAAAAAATCTCCACAACAGCTTTGGAATATTGATTTCCTGGGATTTTATTCGTTGTGTCCCAGCCGGGATTTACAAGCTCATGAAAAGGTTACAATCCCAATAAAGCCACACGGAGCAGGGAATTAGGGAATTACAGGGTCTGTAAAACCCTGGCAGTGCAGCTGAGGTGTGAGGTGAGCTTCAAAAAAACCTGGGAGTGAGGACAGGGGAAGCCTTTGGAGTTTGAGGAGCAGGGGGCCAAAGGTCAGGGTTAAACTCTTTTGGGGTTAAGCAAACTCAGCTTTGTTGGGTCTGGGTTAAACGGAGCCAGATCCTTCCTGACAGGGAATGCACAGAACCAGGATTATCGGACAAACATTGCCCAAAGCTGCTCCTGGCGCTGCTGGGCTTGTGCACAATGAGTGTTTTACACGGAATTTTAATGTTGAGGATTTCCCTCTCGAAATTTTCTCTTAATTTCTGCCTTTGAAGAATTCTGGGAGTGGGATTCAGTGTCTTTCCTTTGGAATATCTGCTCAAGGCTTTGAAATCCTCCCTAATTTTATTGCCTTTGCATTTGTCATTTGTGCTTCCTCTTCATTTCTGCCTTTAAGGAATTCTGGGAGTGGGATTCAGTGTCTTCCCTTTGGAATATCTGTTCAAGGCTTAGAAATCCTCTCTCATTTGATTGGCTTTGCATTTGTCATTTGTGTTTTCCCTTCATTTTTGCCTTTAAGGAATTCTGGGAGTGGGATTCAGTGTCCTTCCTTTGGAATATCTGCTCAAGGCTTTGAAATCCTCCCTAATTTTATTGGCTTTGCATTTGTCGTTTCTGGGAGTGAGATTCAGTGTCCTTCCTTTGGAATATCTGCTCAAACCTTAGAAATCCTCTCTGATTTGATTTTCCTTGCATTTGTCATTTCTGGGAGTGGGATTCAGTGCCTTCCCTTTGGAATATCTGCTCAAGGCTTTGAAATCCTCTCTGAATTGCTTTGCTTTGCATTTGTCATTGTGATGTTTGCCCAGCTTTCCACAAAATCCTTTCTTTCCACGGGATCGCTCCGGAAAACAAAACCCCACCACCCTCTTTTAGATTCATCTAAAATTCAGCGTTTTCCATTAAAAAAATCCAGGTGGATTCGTTACATAAGGGATCTTTCATAACCTTGGAGCATTCCTTGAGCTCAGCTTGTCCCACAGGGATCCTTCTCCGAGTCCTCGCTCGGCCTCGTGTCTCCACAAACACGCGGCTCATCCCGAGCCAGCTTCCCAAATCTTGGACATTTCCCGGGAACATTCCGTATCTGGGCAGTTCCTATTATTTACCTGGGATTGCAGGGACGGCAGCCACGGAATTACTCAACAATTAAGTCACTCATTAGGCAGAGGGTTCAAAACCCCGCCGATTTACAGCTGATTTCGGGGTCGTTTTGTCACCCCATAAATTAAAAAAAAACCCAACTAACGGCAGCGGTGTGAGATAAAGTCCCTGAAATATTCCTGGTTGGAAATTCCTGGCTTTTGATAAAAACAGCCGACAGTGGTGAGAAGGGAATTGAAAATGGGACTTTCACAGTCGGAAAAAAATCCCCTAAAATTGTTGATCTGATCCTTTTAGCACTTGAAGTCACAAGTGACCAACAGACAGGAAAATTCAGTGGAGAAATTCGGGAAGCGTTCCCTTTTGTTAGCACTGAGAGAGTCAAAACTTGGAGAAACGGAGGGAATTGACAGCTTGTTACTCATTTTTCTTCCTGCTTTTGAGAGATTTGATCGAATTCAATTTGAAAACAAAATCACCCACCCTTCCCAAACCTCTTAAATCAGGATTTTAACCCTGCCTTGGCTCTCCTGGCACCGCTCCCTTTGACTCCTTGGTGGCCAAAATCCACTTGTGCTCCGGCTCGGAGCGGGATCGGCGCCAGCAATGTTGAAAATGTGGGATAAGCGTGAGAAATGTTGGGCTGTAAAAGAAATGAATTCTTCATTTCCAGGGAATTGCACATGATTTGTACCCTCAGCATCACCCAGGCTCCAGGCTCCCTCACCCTTTGGCTTGGTAGGATTTTGTTTTCCTTGGATTAAATCCTTCCCCAGTTCCCAAGCAGCGAACAAACAGATTTAGACAGAAAACCCCGCAATTGTTTGTTCTTTTCGGGCTCAAATCTCATTTCCAGCCACAGGAAAAACATGAAAATGGATGTTTGCTTTCTTTTTTTTTTGCCCCTCTGGTGATAAATATGATTTATTTTGAATTTTCTCGGGATATCTCAGCTATTCCACTGGAAGCTTTGGAAGGAGAACGTTGCTTTCCCTGCACTATTGGCTGCTGCTCAAGTGGTTTAAGTTTGTGCAGGAATAAAGATTTTTAAGTTTAAAATTAATGATTTTTTTCTTAATAATTTCCATTTAGAACAAAGTGCAATTCCCCAGATTTTAAATTATTGCAATGATTTAAATTGTTTCTACCTACAGAACTTTTCCCCTTCTATTTTAAGCCTTAAAGACTCCAAAAACAAATTGGAAATTCTCCCTGCTGCAGAATTCTCTTACACCGACATTCCCTGCACGTCCCCATCCGTGGATTTTCTCAGCTGTTGATCAGGACAGGAATCCCATCCCCTGGATAGAAATCCTGGATTTACCTTCCCTTGGAACCAGAGGTTTTTATCCCAGGTTTTGTGTCGCTGCAGGAGCGGCAGCGCTTGGCAGCGCAGCCTCTGATGTTTGATTTTTTCCTGGAGCGCTCCGTATTCCGCCGGAATTTTTATCCCGAAGATCGCCTTGGATTCATCCAGGGAGGCTTCAAACTTTTCATTTTCTCCCTTAATCCCTTCTGTGGAGTCTCTGTCCCTGCTCTCTCCTCCTCGCTCTTGGATTCCTCTCGGATGTTTCAGTCCGTGTGAGCACCGGGATCCGCGCTCTTCCCACGTGTTGTGTGGAAACATTCCCAGATTTCTCCCTGTGCCATTAGGAGAATTATTAGGGATTTATCCACCTTAAGTATTTCCACGTGCACCTTTCCCCCTTTCAGTGCTGAGCCCTTTGAGCTTTTATTTGCAGCCTCCAAACGATTCCAAACTTCCGTTGTTGGTAAAGAGCAGAAATTCCAGATGGGTTTTTCCAACGTCAGACTGGATTTTTATCATTTATTCCTTGCACTTCTTGGTCTGAAGAAGGAATGTTTGTTAGTAATAATAAGCTCATTAATTTATAGTTTTGTACATGGTTATTAGTAATAATGACTTTGTTGATTGATTAGTTTTGCTAATTATTGGTGCAAACCTCAGGTGGAATTTACTCCTGATTTACTCCTTCCCAACACAGGGTGAGGTACAGAAGGAGCAAAGGGACCCCTCTGGTTTCTTATTCATTAAAATTCCCATAAAATTCATATAACAACATGATATTGTATAATATAGCTGGTATATTAAATTATATATTATAATTTCTTCTATAATAGAAAAGAATTTCTATCCTCCAATAGATAACATTGTTATCTATTATTTCTATTGAAAAGAAATGTTGTTCTATCAGGTATATGACACAATAAATTATGTAATAATTTAATATATTATACATGATAAATATTATAAAAATAATATATAATCAAACAAATGTTATATAAATAAATATAATATATAACGAACATTATATATAACAAATAATATATAACAAATATTATATATATTATAATATTCGTGTATAATAATATTATTTTACTATAATATTATTACATATATACTATATAAAAGGAAAAATTAAAATCAAAATAAAATCAATCTATATATCATATTACCAGTAGAATAATAATATTATTGTATTATAATATTATTTTATTTTACAATAACCGTTTCCCTGTGCCCCAACACTTTAGAAATGCCTTCAGGAATGTCAGCAGCTTTTCCATGGAATGGGATCTGGAATGTTTTAAGCCATTCATCCATCCCAAAGGAGCCTGGAGCTCTCAAAGGAGCTCTTTGTAAATAAAGCCTGGGGGACTCTGGGAATGTCCCCAAACTTCGGGAATTTTTCCAGCGGCAGGAATGGAAAATGCTGCAGGGAGCGAGCGGGGAAATGTCAGAAGTTGTCCGAGGTTCAGATGAAATCATTGCCGTTGTGGCTGGCACTGAGCTCAGCCCAGCAAAGCTGATTTTCCCTGGAATTCCCCCTGACATTTGGGATGTGTCAATGCCCCGTTCAGCAGAATCTCGGGCTGGGTCACGGGCAGGACAATGCCGGGATTTGCTGCTGCTGAGCAGGAATTCCAGCCGGGAAAACAGGGAAAACTCAGCTGCAGCACAAAGGAAAAACTGGGAATGGGATTGTTCCAGAGAGAGAAACCAAACTCCATTCCCTGGGTTCAGGTCAGCTCCTCGCCAGGGTGGAGAAGGAAAAGTTGGCTCAGTGATCCCTAAAAATGCAGATTTGGGATTGCAGGTGGAGCAGGAGCAGCCCTGGGCACTGAGAGGGTCTGATCCTATAAAATCAGTGAGAATGTGGATTTGGGGGATCTGCAGGAGCTCCAGGAGGGTGGGACAGGATTCCAGAGTCAGCTCCAGCTCCTGCTCCATCTCTCTGGACGCTCCAGCACTGATCACTCACATCCAGGGAATTTTATTTCTGGGTGGAATCTAGAATCTGTTTTCTGGGTGAAAATCGGCAGAAATTCTCATTTCCATGGATTTGGAACATGGCATTTCTCACAGTCAGAGACTCCCAAACCTTTTAAAAGTTCCCCTGGCCACTCTTTGCCTGCTCTGTTCTGGGTGCCATCCCTTAAACTTTAAAATCTCATTTAAAACCTAATTATTAACTCTTATAACTATTATGGCTAATTATAACTATTATAACTATATAATAACTATATAATAATAATTATAACTATTATAACTATTATGATTTCTTATAACACTGCCCAGCCATACTTGGAGATGTCCAGTGCTTTATTATTTATTTTCAGTTTTAGGATTGAGAATTGCTAAAGATTTTTCATCTGACTGCACATAAAAAGGAGGGGAAAAAATTTAAATTGAATTTTTTCAGTGCTGTCTCATGCCTTATCTCCTCTGTGGGTTATTTACTGTACAGTGCCTTTCTTTGTGCTTTGTGTGATCCCATTCCTGAGCGATATATTCAGGAAAAAGCTCCAAGTAGGTAAATAAAAGGATCAGAGGGAATTCTTGGTCAGCTGAAAATCTCCTTGGAGAGTCTTTTAGCCCTTTCTTTCCTGTGCTTTTATCTCTTTGTTATGACAAAAGCTTAAATAGCACTTACTGCCTCCTTCTCCTCAAATCCCATTTCTCCTTTCTCCTTAAAAAGTGTGAAACTTGGATTTAAAGGGGTGTTGGGAAGTGATTTTTGAGGGATAAAGTTTGGAGTTGTTGCACTGGGATTGTTCCATCCTGGCAGGATCCAACCCCAGGTTGCTCCAGAGGAAAATGTTGGTACAGGAGGAGAACAGGCTGCAAAAACACCTCGTGTTCAGGCAGGAATTGTGAATTAAAGGGGGAAATAAACCCAGGATTTCCTGAGGAACTGGGAATTCAATGGGGAAATAGTCCCAGAAACTGGGAATTCAGTAGGGAAATATTACCCAGAATTTCCTGAGGAACTGGGAATTCAGGAGGGGAAGTATCCCCAGAATTTCCTGAGGAATTGAGAATTCAAGAGGGGAAATACTCCCAGAATTTCTTTAGGAGCTGGGAATTCAATGGGGAAATATCCCCAGAATTTCTTGAGGAACTGGGAATTCAGCAGGGGAGTATCCCCAGAATTTCCTTAGCAACTGGGAATTCAGTGGGCAAATATTCCCATAATTTCCTGAGGAACTGGGAATTCACTCTGGGTCTCTCCACGAGCTGCATTTGCTGAACTTCCACATAGGGGGGAAATATTCCCAGAGTTTCTTTAGGAGCTGAGAATGGACCCTGGCACCAGGGTCACTCTGGGTCTCTCCACGAGCTGCATTTGCTGAACTTCCACACTTTCTGCAGGATTTTTAAGGAAAAAAAAAAACCCAAAACAAAACAAAAAACCAAAACCCCAGCATGTTCCGTGTTAGAAATGAAAAAACCTGCTTTTTATGAGCACGAGCTCGATGGAATCTTACACGAACGGGCTCTTGGCATTTTGCACTCCCAAGGCAGCGTCTGGATCCATGTGAGGGCTGGAAATGCTCTCATTTGTATCAGCCCCAGACTCCAGCAAGGCCAAATGTGGGTGGGTTTGGATTTTTCCTCCAATGCTGAACCCATTTCCAGCCTTTCCTCATCTCCACCGACAGCCAGACACGGTCAGGCTCAGACTGGAGGATGTGTGAAGAGAAAATCTGCTCGTCTAAATCAAAATAATTCATCCCTTAATGGGCTGGGAGGAGGGAGAACTTTCCCTGACACTCTCAAAACTCCTTCCCCATCCCACAAATCCCTGTCAGGCAGAGCTCTCTGTGCTCCTTCCCCTGCACAGCTTTTGGGATAACCTTATCAGGTTATCACTTTTATTGCTGCCCCACTCCTGATGGATGGTTGGGCCACCAAAGCTGCCAAGAAATGATGGTTTATATAGAATTATTCCATTTTATTCAGCTCTCTTTGTCCAGCATTTCTCTCTCTCTGCTCCAATAGCTGGAGTGTCCTAAGAATTAAAGAATTTCTTACCAGATTCCCACGGGTCAGACAGAGGAAAGTTTGGAGTTGAGGAGGGAGAAGATTCCCAGCAGCCCAGGGAACATTCCGTGTTCCCTGCTTGGAGAAAACCACAGCTTTGCTTTCAAAACTTGAAAAGTTTTTTGTTGATTGTAAAAATCAGGCACTTGAACTTTCTAAAAGTGGATTTTACACAGCTCTGGTGAGCTTTAGTTCTGCTTCCCACTCGTGTGGCCACACACACGCACAGACCCTGCTTTGGGGTGGGGTTTTCTCCCCTTTTCTCTTCGTTGAGAGAAAATTTCAGTGGGTAGAACACGAGTGAAGCTGAGCTGGCTGCACACAACTATTCCTGAGCACAAATCTGTGCTCCCAGCCTTCATTTGAGGTTCTATCCTCATTTCACATGATCCCAGCTGGGTATTAAAGTGAGCTCCAGAACTGGCAATGGCTTGGGGAAAAGCAGATGTGGACTCAGAGCAAACAACAGCTTTGGGTCCAGAGCTCTCCTTGATGTCTGCTTCAAATTCACACTGCAGGGAAAAAAAATATAAAATAAAATAAAACAAAACGGAGAGAGGGCTTCCAAAAATGCCTTTTTCAACCATGCAAATGACGCTGGGAAAGTTTAACATGTATGCAAATGTAGTCTGGAGAGGGGAATTAAAGACCTTTGGCTGGCCTGGAGGCTCAGCTGGTAGCAAAATAGAAATTTATTGCTGGATGGGAGAGCGAGGTTCAAGCACAGGCCAGGGGTGGCTGGGAGCTCCACGTAGGTGAAACCTGGAGCTCTACAGCGAAGCCAAGGCTGCAGAGATGGGCTGGTGCCTGTAATTCCATCCCCTGGATGTGGCTGGAGTGGAAAATGAGCACAAAGGGTAAAAACAGAGGGGCGAGCAGAGCACGGAGAGCCCGGCAAGGGTAAAACTGCCCTGACAACTCACATATGGTTGGAGTTTAATCCACGGGGGAGAACAGGCACTCCACGCCTGTGCCAATTGTTTTCCACCCCCAAAGCGAAGAGATTTTAATGATTTATAGCAGAACAGGGTGGATGTGTTACCTAATGGCTTTAGAATGACTCGATGCAGTTTGAGGAGCGATGCAGGAAGTGCGGCGGATAAACAAATCCCTCCTTACTCCTCTTTTGTTCCCCGTTGGAAACAGAGCTTTGGTGCTCTGCTGAAATCCTCATTTCTCTGGGAGCGCTTCCCCGTGCAAGCAGAAGGAAAAAAAAAAAAAAAAAAAAGGAATTTTAAAAATCCCTCCCAGAAGAAGGATTTTATTTGCGGGCTCAACGTGGAATGTAATTGGCAAATCCCATTTTTGAAGGGTTTGTACAATTCTTACGTGTCAGGCTACTGGCTTCAATTTGAGACAAGTCCGTAAAGGGAGGAAATTAATTCAAGGAATGGCAAATTCATTTGTAAAATCGGGAAAGCGTCATGTGCAGCCCCAGAAATTGTAGTACATGACTCGGTCGAACAAACTGCCACTCTCTGAGGATTCATTTCTGTTTTATGGCTGGAAATTAGAACAAGAACATTTGCATCATTGCAAGTGTGAAAGAAGCACCAATTCCCAAGCTTTTCTCCAGGGGATTGGAAACATTTGTCCCCTTAGTGCCTTGGTGAAAGGGAAACACGTGTGGAATTCCAGCAGAAACGAGGTGGCTTCAGGTGGAGAAAACGGAGATAATTCATGGCTTTATCTGGGAGCCCTGCTGGGAATCACGGGGTGCTGATTTGAGCAGCTCTGAGCTTATTAAATCTATCAAAACCCAATATTTTAAAAACGACAGCAGCTGTGTGTGGAAGAACATCCACCTCCATGGAGGGAAGCCATCAGCTTTCCTAATTGCCTTTCTTCAGGAAAAGGCTTTGGACATCACAGATGATTTTCTGGGGTGGGAGATGATGGATCACTTTTAATATCCAGCCCATCTGCTCTGTGTTCTGGTCACCACCACGGCCACACTCCCCTTGCCCAGTGCCAGTAATTGAAATAAAAGAGATAAAACTTCTGTTCCTTTGGATTCCTCTGGACATGAACTTTCTGAGGAGATAAAAGGCAGGATTAGAGCTGGAGCTGAGTGTTTTAATTCCTTTCCTACCACTATCCTGTAGCTTTTGTAGGAGTGTTTGGAGAAGTGCAGGTGTTCTCTCATATGGTTTTCATTCCAAACTCCAGCTTTTCCATATGTTTATTTTTAGCTGAAATTCTGGGATTCATATTCCCCCTTCCACGTGGAAATAGCCCCTGTAACACGGAGAACTCCTCATGTTCAGCAGAGCTCTGTCACTCCTGTCAGGAGATCGGGGTGGAAAAGGAAAACTAAAGACAACAGACAGCTCCAGGCTGTGGATTCCTTCCCTGTGCAGGAAATCAGGGAACATCTCCCCAAAGGAGTGGGGCTGTTAAAGAGAACAAACCCTGAGGGACCGAGGCTGCTCTTTAACTTGGCTCAAGTTTCCACTTTTCCTTGTCCTTGGGAATTTTTTTTCCATGAATCATGTTTTTGCAGAGAATTTTTTTCTTTTTTTTTTTGGTGCAAGTTTCTGTTAGAAACTCATTAATGTAATTCAGGTAATTCTCCAGAGCACTGTTTGCTCCTTTAAGTGCTCTTTAATTGACAAGCACTGGCTTAGAACTTTCTCCAGCTCCTGATTTATAGCTCGGGCTCCTCTCTCTGGTTTTTTCCTGCCATCCTCCTCCTGCTTTTCCTTTGAAGCCACCACGAACTCCTGATCCTGATGGATGGAACTCCAGCTGGTGACATCATTCCAGGCTTCAAGTAGAGGAGGGATAAGATTAATTTTCTTCAGCCCTTTCCTGAGCTGTGCAATCCTGGAAGTTCTCGGTGTCTCCGTGCTTGTTTTCCCCATCCATATTTCTCCCTGTTCATGGGGACAGTAGGAGCAGTGTTTCGTTACTCTGGCAACAACAGCCAAACTTTCAGATGTTATTTTGCTTCTATTTAAAAAAAAAAAGAAAAAAAAAAAAAAAAAGCCCACTGCCAGTTATGATGTAAACATTTGCAGCTCGCCCTAAATCTCTTTTCTTTCTGGGATTGAAGTGAAATGACCCTTCCAGGGGCAGGGTGAGGGATTGGAGCAGACGTTTCCCAGCTGTGGGGGATTTGGGGAGATGCTGGGTGATCTGCTCAGGCTCTGGGTAAGTGGCATATTTACTGCCAGCCTCATTGGAGGGGATGGAGCTCCTCAGCAGCGCTGAGAGGCCAAATCCGCCTCTGGATTTATTTAGGAAAAGATTGGATGCTCTTCCCTGCTGCGATTGCCTGAAGCCTTCAGCAGAATTCCATGGGAAGCGCTGAGAATACCCCAGCATTTCTCCTGAGCAGAACTAATCCCACCAGGAATTCGAGCCCTGGGTGCCATTTCAAGGCATGTTCACGTTTTTCAGATGAGCAGGAATTTGCCTCATTGGGATGGAAAGGGAGCAATTCCTTCAGGAATGAGGGATCCTCTCCAGCAGGTTCCCCACCAGGCACAGGCTGTGATTCACCCTCAGTTATTCCTTGGAGTCACCTCTCCCAGTGCTGGTCACTCACAGGAGTCTGCACCTCCCATCTTTGACTCCTTCCTTGGGCTCTTGGCACTTGCCAGCTCCAGTTCAGGAAGATTTCCCTGACTCTGGGGTATTTTTCTCTGGATTATCCAGCCATTACTCAGTTGTACATTGAATAAAACCCAACAATAACATTCTGCTGGAAAAGAAACCCCATTGAAGCCAAAGGCTTCTTTAGTCTTGCTCGAAACAGTGAATTATCTGGAATTGCCCACTCCTGAAAACTCCTCCTTTGGGAAGCACTTCCATGGATTCTGCTGTGCTTGCTGCTGGCACTGAACCATTCCTTCACAAACTCTGGGAATTCTGTAGATTTGGGGACTCCTGAGGGAGCTTAAAGCTCTCCCAGTGCCACCTTTGCCACAGGACACCTTCCACCTTCCCCATCCAGGGGACACTTCTAGGGATGGAGAAGCCAGAAATTCTCTTGGAATTTCATTCCAGCACCTCAGCACCCTGACAGGGAGGAATTCCTTCCCAATCTCCCATCCATCCCTGCCCTCTGGCAGTGGGAAGCCATTCCCTGTGTCCTGCTCCTCCATCCCTTGTCCAAAGTCTCTCCCCATTTTTCTTGGAGCCCCTTCAGGCACTGTGAGGTCACAGTTTGGTCACCCTGAAGCTTCTCCAAGCTGAACCATCCCAATTCTCCCAGGTTTTCCCTGTAGGAAAAGTGCTCCGTCCCTCTGGAGTGCAGGTTGGCTTTGGGAAGAGCCGTTAAAATTAAAATTAGCCAATTAAAATTAGAGAAGCTTCCCTCGGAGCACAATTCCCTGGGAGGATCTCGGAGCAGGAGATGAGTCAGAGGAACCATCCAGATTTCCTTTCTCCCCAACTTCCCCTTGAATTTGATACAGGGACTGAGATGAGGTAACTCCTGTCTCCATAACCGGGTCATTTCTACTGAAATTCCATCTGCACTCCAACTGCCAATTAATTAGAATTAATTATAATTAACCTTTTGCACGTGTGCTGGGTTCAAGGGGATTTTCAGTGGAAATCTGTGTTTGGATTTGATGCACTTGACATCACTGCTCAGGGCCTGAACCCATCCCTGGCAGAAATCAAAGCAGAGCCACCCTTTGCCACCACTCCTGTCACTCCACATGGCCCTGGCAGGCAGGAAAAGGGACATTTGGGGACATTGAGGTGACACAGTGGCTGCAGGTTGAAAAGGGACATTTGGGGACATTGAGGTGACAGAGTGGCTGCAGGTTGGAAAGGGACATTTTGGGGACATTGAGGTGACAGAGTGGCTGCAGGGTGTGTTCCCACATTTCTCCAGGGTGGGAATCTCAGAGCTGGGATCACCAGGAAAGCAGCTGGGATGGTTTATTGTCCTTACACAATTAAATATTACCCCTGCTAAAAACACTCTCTGGAATTGTCCTTCTGCTCTCTCCCCACTCCGTGGAGCTGAAATCAGCTCCCTTTTCCACGCCTGTGATTTTGGGGAATTTTCCAGGAGGTTCTCCCTGTTCTATGGCCCTGCAGGGGGTTCCCTAATGAAGCTTTGACAGATTTAAGGTCACTTTTCCTGCACGGTTCCACTCAGCACTCCCAGAAACGCACGGGCAGGGACGGTTCCTCCGCTCCCAATGCTTTGATTTACTCTGAATTTCTTTTCATTTCTTGTCAGAAAGAAAGAACAAATTTAGGTACAAGTTGTTGTTGGGGAAGGGGAGGTCTCAGAGGGATCAGCTCATGAAATTCCCAGTGAAACCCTCACTTTCAAGAGCAGTGGATGCTTTTTATTTTGTTTCACCTTAACCCAGCAGACTTTTATTTTTAATTGGGATTTTCATGGGAATAAAGCACTGGGAAAAACTTGCAGTGGGGATTTTCTGTAAAGCCCTCACCCCACAACCCTGCATTTCCCTTCTTTTGGAATATTGGAGGATGTGAGCCACCCTGCATTTCCCTTATTTTGAAATATTGGAGGATGTGAGCCACCCTGCATTTCCCTCATTTTGGAATATTGGAGGATGTGAGCCACCCTGCATTTCCCTCATTTTGGAATATTGGAGGATGTGAGCCGTTAAATGAATGTTTTGCTGGCACAGAAAGCAGGAGATGGTTTTAGTTTAAGGCTCCAAAAGTTTCAGGCTGAAAAGAATCAGGGAGGGGGAGTTATCTTTTTGGAGAGAACTCTTATCAGCAGAGCTCCTTATCGTTTGGAGGAGCTGTGTTTGTCATTTGGATGTGTTTGGCCATTGGTGTCCCAGGATTTTCAGCTTCCAGAAACATCCACTCGTTCTGGGATCCCAAACCTGGCTTTGGTTTAAAGAAACACCATCTTTTACTGCATTCCTGCTGCAAAAATGGGGAAAAAACATGGGAAAAAAGGCACCAAAATCCCAATATATTATATTTTTTAGTTTTTTTATAGGTAGGCAAACATATGTGCTTGCTCAGATTAATAAAAAGCTCACAAGAGTAGCAAGAATGGTTCAAAAAGTGGGGTTCAGAAGGTTCAAAAATGGGGTTTAGGGGTTCAAAAATGGAATTTAGGAGGTTCAAAATGTGGGGTTTAGAAGGTTCAAAATGGTTTTTTAGAAGTATCAAAAATGGGGTTTAGAAGGTTCAAAATGGGGTCCAAAGGATATGATAGGAACTGAACCATGTTTGAATAATTTTGGAAGAAATTGAGAGAAAATTTCTTTTTTTTTTTATTTCCTTTCATGCTTTGGCAGTTGAATGTTAAATGGGATTTATTTGCTGTGGGATAAAATGGACTTGACATGGAAAAAAAGCAGAGCAAGTAGCTGGTTTTCCTTCTTAATATTCATTTTATAATGTTCTGTGTGGTAAATATCTCACTGAAGAAGGGTCAAAATAGAGACATTTGGGAGATCAATTGTTTTTGTGTCCCAAATCACCAAGATTGAAAAAAAGGGGGAGAGGAGAGGGGAAAAACCTAAAGAGAAAGGTGGAAATTTGGGTCAGTGGGATGGCACAGGGGGACAATCCTGGAATGGTTGGGTTGGGTTCCATTGAGTTCCATCCCACCCCACGTCATGGACAGGGACAGCTCCACTATCCCAGGTGCTCCAACCCAAACCAATTCAAACTAAACCCAAATTCTGAATTTTCCAGCTGAGAAATAAATGAAGAAAAAAAAAAAAAAAAAAAAAAGAAAAAAAAAAAGAAGTAATTTCAAACCTGGAGAGGATCAATGACAGAGGGTGGTTCCAAAACTAATACTGTGGGATGAGAGAATTCCACTTATTCCTTAAAAGCAGGCTGGGACATCCTTGAGCTGCTTGGTGCTGGTGCTGTCTCAGAACACCCAAGATCCCAATAAAACCCTGCCAACACCCTGCAGGTCATTCCTGGAGGTCACCTCCTCTTCCTCCCACACTCCCTGGGGAAATTTGGGTCCATCCCCTCGTCCAGGGCCACCCACCCTCAGATCAGCTGAGAAATCATTCTCTGCTCGGCAGAACCTCGGTGAACAATGTTGTGGTTTTTTTTGCTCTTTGTTCTCTTCTTTTGGTTTGAAAGATTCCTTTTGTTCGTTGTGTTCAAATGTTTTAAAATCCCTCATTTGTAATAATTAAATCTGAATGTGGGGCTGGGTTTGAGGAGGGGAACTTGTTATTTTTTTATACATTTATTTTATTCTGATTTTTGTTTCAAGAAGGGAATTAAAATGAATTTATGAATTTATTTTAAAGTGCTTTGAGATGGATCAATTTTTTTGTGGGGTTTGAAGCCTGTGAGGGACTTTTCTTCTCCAACCAAATGCATTAATTAGGAATTCCTAAATCAACACCTTCCTATTGACAGGAATATAAACATGGCTGTAATGAGTGCCTTGGCTGGGGGTAGGAATATCTTGGATTTGGGTGTTTTTGCAGGAAAACCTTGCTCAGTGATTTCTGATGGTATCACACTCACAGTGGGACCTGTCACTCTGTCCCAATTTGTCATAATTAACACAATTATCAATCCCACAAGGCCAAATGCACTGAGCATCCAGTATGGGAATCCATGTGTTCCATGTTTTGTGGGAAATCCTCCTGGGAGCAGCTGGGATTGAGGGACAGCTCCTCTTGTGGTTCCTTTAGTGGGTTTGGTGTTGGGTCTGAATTTGTTTGGATGGTTCATGGGGTGCTCCTGATTGGATTTGTTTGGATGGCTCNCAAAAACCACTTATAATGGATTGTAATTAGGAAATAGTTTGGCTTCTGATTGTGATGGTGTGGATTGCAACATCTGCGCCATCTCACAGGGAATAAAAGTCTTTAAAACACCTCTCAGGAGCCCCGTGTGTGGGTCATAAAAAGGGACAATCCATCCCTTGGTGTCAGTGCCGTGTCTCACGTGTCCCCCTGGCGTCCCCAGGTGCTGCAGGGGGCTCAGCTGATCGCAGTGGCCTCGGCAGAGCCGGCAGCGGGCGGCGTGGACGGCTCCCCCCTGCAGGGCAGCGACATCCAGGTGCAGTACGTGCAGCTGACCCCCGTGACAGACCACGCTGCCTCCAGCCAGGTATGGGACAGCCCTTCCTTCTGCACTTCCTTCTGCTCCTCATTCTGTCCTTCCTTGTGGCCTTCCTTCTGGGCTTCCTTCTCTGCTTCTTTCTGCACCTCCTTCTGTGTTTCCTTCTGTGTTTCCTTCTGTACTTCTTTCTGCTCCTCCTTCTGTACTTCTTTCTGCTCCTCCTTCTGTCCTTCCTTCTGTCCTTCCTTCTGTCCTTCCTTCTGGGCTTCCTTCTGTGTGTCCTTCTGGGCTTCTTTCTGTGCTTCCTTCTGTGCTTCCTTCTGTCCTTCCTTCTGTGCTTCCTTGGTGCTTCCTTCTGTGCTTCCTTCTGTGCTTCCTTCTGTGTTTCCTTCTCTGCTTCCTTCTGTGCTTCCTCCTGTGCTTCCCTCTGTCCTTCCTTCTGTCCTTCCTTCTGTCTTTTCTTCTGTCCTTCCCTCTGTGCTTCCTTCTGTGCTTCATTCTGTGTTTCCTCCTGCTCCTCATTCTGTGCTTCCTTTTGTTCTTCCTTCTGTGCTTCCTTCTGCACTTCCTTCTGTGCTTCCTTCTGCATCTCCTTCTCCACTTCCTTCTCCCCTTCCCTCTCCATTCCTTCTCCACTTCCTTCTCCACTTCCTTCTCCTCTTCCCTCTCCTCTTCCCTCTCCATTCCTTCTCCACTTCCCTCTCCGCTTCCCTCCGTTTCTCCTCCCCGTGTGCTTAACGTGTTTGTAACAGCTCTCAGATGTGTTCTGTGTCTACCCACAAATACAGGCAGCTCATGATGTTCTTTCCAAACCCATAAAACCCATCATTTGTAATGAGAAACATCATTTTTTGTTTAAGATAGAAATGATCCCTGACTGCTCCCGCTTTTCCGTGCTTGCTCAGTGCCTCTGGAGAAGTTATTTTGGTCACCAATGTGTCCTTGAAGGCTGAGAGCCATCGCAAAGGACAGCACCAAAAACGTGCCTGCAATCAGCCAAAAAGTGTTTTCAGGCTGAGGTTTCCCTCAGCAGAGTCATTCCTGTTCTGACAGCGCTTTTCCAGTTGTTTTGATCAACAGAAAGTCCTGTTGGAAGCAGCTGGAAGTGAGCACTTGATCCTCTCTGCCATGGAAGGGGAATTATTGGGGTTTTTTTGGTTGTTTTTAATCAGTTTGAACAGCTGCGAGTCTGAGGCTAGCAGAGGTCTGTCAGCAGCTCGAAGCTTTGGTGACAGCAGCACAAAGTTGATTTGAAACAGTTGGGACACGTTTTTCTGGGTTTGCTCACACGTGGGTTTGAAGATCCCACTCTATGGGCTCCTTCCCCAGGGAGGCCAAGTGGCTCTGGAATTCTTTTTGCCTCAGCACTGCCCCTGTCGAGGTTTTATTTTTAGGAGTGCTCTGGACACTGATGGGATTTGTTTTTTATGGATTCTCCATCAGTGCTGCTCCTGTGGATTTAATAAATCCAAGAACAACGTGGATACCCCGAGTTGGGAAGGACCTACAAGGATCATGACCCCAAACAAGCCAAGCAGGCAGTGAGAGGGGTTCCTCCCTCTGCTGTCCCCACTCCGAGCCTGGAGAATTCCCAAATTTCCCTTCCATGGGGTTTCTCCCTGTCCTGTGCTCCCTCCTCATCCAGCAGCTCCTCAGGAAGGGATTGTGGAGCAGAGTTCCCAGGAGCAGCTGGGAATTCCTCCCTTTTCAGGGACACTTTGCACCTTGTTGCTTTTTAATGCTGTGGTTAACCCCAGAGGTTTGCAGGGAAAGCAGGGCAGGAATGTGACAGGAAAAGGGGATGAAAGGAAAAGCAGCCAAGCCCCAAAACAAAGTCAGCCATCAATGTTTCCTCACTTTGCACCGAGTGAAAACTGAGGATCTGGAAAGGAGCTGGAGAAATCAACTTGGTGTTTGCGTTGCTCTGAGTTTCAAAAGTTCAGGAGCTTTTTTGGAGATAAAAATATGGAATTTTCCCGTGGAGAAGGATCTCTCATCTGAAGGGAAAAGGGAAGGGCAAAGCCTCCAAGTGAGGCTGCACTGACATTTCCACCTGGTTCCTTGTCAAGGTGCTGAGATGTTCCCAAGGATTTTGCAGCTCTTTATCCATCAAAGCTCATTCAAGTGGAATTTATTTTCCACCTGGGTTGGATTCTGTGCCAGTTCCCTGTTTGAAACTGCACAAATGTGGATTTATTCCATTCTCACAACAAGGTACCACTTTTCTGCCCCCCCTTTTTTTTTTTTGCCTGAAATGAATCCCTGCTCTGAGTTCATCTGGAGCAGAGCAAAAGCCACTTCAATTTTGTATTTTCAGTCTGTTCATTAATGATTTTTGCTTGGCTTCTTTTCATGTTTTGACAGCAGTTTGCAAAGTCTAGAAATACAGAATATTTGGATTAAAATTCTGTGCTCAGATGCAATGCTGGTGGTAATTTTTGTTAGATTTGGAAAAAAACCCCCACCATCATTCCAAATATAAATTCTTGTGTTCCCTTTCAAGTCTGAGGTTGGATCAATCTTTGGTATTGCTGTTGTGCTGATTTTTGATAATTCTATTTACTCAAGACACTTTTCCTCTAAATGAGAAAGAAAACTTGGAGGATTATTTAAAAAAAAATAAAATTGTGCTATCCAATTTAGCAATCTCACAGATTCATTCAGCACCTTGGCATGAATTTATTGAACTTTTCAGCAAACACAAAATACCCTTCAAATTAAACAGGAAAAAAAAAAAATAATTCCTGTAGCCAAATGCAATTACTGGCAACAAGGCAGAGGGAAATAAATGAATTTAGGAGCAACAGTTTATGATTTTGAACTTCTGGTGTTTTAATTTGAATAATGAATAAGCTGGGAGTGTGTAATAAAACCCAAAAGCTGGAAATTCTGGTGGATTTTCCACCCTGGTGGATCTTTTGGCAGGTTCAAGGCTGGGAGCACAAAGCAGGGCCTCAAATGAGGGTTTTTTAATCACCAAAATCGTGTCAAAAGAGAGAATTCCCTGAGCAGGGCATATCTTTTAGAGGTGTTTGTGAGGAAAAATCCAGCATTGCCCTGGAATGAGGGGAAAAAAATCCTGAAATCCTGGGTCTGTGCTTGGAATTTTATCAATATTCTGAGTGCTGCTCCTCTCCCAGCTCTGTGGGTGCTTCTCCTGACTCCCAGCAATTTGGATTTTCCCTCCCCAGCCTCGTTCCTGCAGGGCAGGGAGTTTGGAAAGAGATTTTCTTTCTGAGGTTTCAGTCAGTTGTGTTGACTTCTGCTTCTTCCTGGTTTTCCTGGGGAAGTGAAGAGGATCAGGTCTGCAGATCAGGATCAGGATCAGGAGGAATTTTCCCTGAGGAAAAGCTGTAGTTGTGCTGCTCTCACTTCACCCAAAATAAGGGAAAAATCAGCATTTTTAGACCTTATTCTGCTCTAACTGGGAATTCCAAGGACAAATCCAGCAGATAATTCCACTCCCCTTATTCCCACCAGCTCTGATCTCCCTCCTGTTCCTCTCCATGCTCATCCTTGGTGGCCTTTCCAGCTCCTTATTCCCAAAATCTCCCCGTTGGGGTGAGCCTTGCACAGCTTTGCTTTGGTGCCAGACTCTGCATTGATTCCCTTTATTTGGAGCTGCTTCTCTTCCTGGGAAGAGGGAGGCAATAATTGCCTCGGTGCCACTGGTGCTTTGGTGGATCTTTATCCTAATTGCATTAATTCAGCTTCCTCGTTAGGCTTGGTGGAGACTCTTGATGTTATTTTTGGTGCCTTTGTGAGAGCATTCCCATTCCCACTGTCACTGAGCCCACATCCATGTGGATTTTGCTCCGGAATTTTTTCCACTGGCATTCCCAAGAACTCTATATTTGTATAATAAGCTGGCATCCTCTGGGTTTTCACCAATAAAAAGCACTTTTGGATTGATTTGCTGCTGTCCTGTTCCCCCCTTTCGCAGGGCACTGACTCCCTTCAATCAGCAATGCAGCCAGAGATGCAGATAGAGCACGGAGCAATCCAAATCCAGTGAGAGGAATGTCGGGGAGCTGGTGGTGAACCCCAGCCAGAGATGGAGTGGGAAGGGCTGGAAAAAACCTCCCAGAGCTCAGAAACCTCCAGCCATGCCCTGCTCAGCCTCACCTGGAATAATTCTTGGGGGGCTCAGAGCTGCGTCACCACACCAATCCAAAAAAACAAAAAATAAACAAAAAACCTCCATGGGCTGCACTAAAATCAACTCAGAGAGGACAAAACAAATCTTGCAGAGGGAGAGGAAGAATTCTGCTGCACCCAAACTGTGAGACTCCATCCCTGGCCAGCCCCTTTGGTCCCTGCTGTGGAAATGGAATGTCTGCAGATGTTGGGGGGCTGCTGCCACCCTGCACTACCTGCTTTGCCACCTAGAGAAAGCTCCAGATATTTTTCACTGTTGGAACAGCCTTTTTTTTTTTTTTTTTTTATAAAAACCAAAGAAAAAAAAAAAAAAAAAAAAAGGAAAAAAAAAAAAAAAAAAAAAGGAAAAAAAAAAAAAAAAAAAAAGGAAAAAAAAAAAAAAAAAAAAAGGAAAAAAAAAAACAAAACAAAAAGGAAAATATTGAAAAAAAAAGGAAAAAATCCCTTGACAGCAAGTCTTGGCCTTTTGCTGGTGTTTTCTGTTCAGTGTCATGAAAACTGTATTTGCAGGAGACTAACACTTTTGTTTGTACTGTTGCTTAACTACTTTTCTAGGGGAAAATGCTTTTAAAAATGCTGTAATTACGCATTTCTAATGAGAAACAAAAAAAAAAATAAATGTGTATTTATGAATAGTGCAGCTCTAAGTTGCTCTGCCTTGGGAAGAGTCTGGGTTGGCTGGGCAGGAACGTTGTCCTGGAAGAGCTGGGGATGGATCCACACTCAGCCTCTAAGGGAGAGCCCAATCCCATTTTGTTATCTAAATAATAAAATTATCTAAATAAATAAATTATTAAATTATCTAAATAAATAAATAAATTAATATTAATTGAAATAAATTAATAAATTATTAAATTAACTAAATAAATTATCTAAATACCCAAACCATTTTATTATCTAAATTCCCAGTCTCAGACCATTTTATTACCTAAATTCCCAATCTCAGATGATTTTATTATCTAAATTCCCAATCTCAGACCATTTTGTTACCTAAATTCCCAATCCCAAACCATTTTGTTATCTAAATTCCCAATCCCAGATGATTTTTATTTTCTAAATTCCCAATCCCAGATGATTTTATTTTCTAAATTCCCAATCTCAGGCCATTTTGTTATCTAAATTCCCAATCTGAGACCATTTTATTTTCTAAATTCCCAATCTCAGGCCATTTTATTATCTAAATTCCCACTCCCAGACCATTTTGTTGTCTAAATTCCCAGTGCAAGAAAAAATGGGAGAGTTGAGGTTTTGAGTGTGCAAAATGTAATGAATTTATGAAATAATTCCATGTAATGTGAACAATTCTGAGCCCTCTCCCTTTCAACATCCAAGATCCAGGTGAAATCCCTTTTCCTCTGAAAGTTCTGGGAATTTTAATATGGATTTGGACAAAGCACCTCTGTCCTGTTTGCTGATCCTGAGTGCAGAGGAAACCTGCCTGCTGTCACCTGGTTATTTTAATGATGCATGGTTTGGAAAATAAGATTTTGGGAAATAGAGTTTGGAAAATAGGATTTGGAAAATAAGAGCTGGGAAAATAAGAGCTGAGAAAAGAGGGTTTGGAAAATAGAGTTTGGAAAATAGGAGTTTGGAAAATAGGGTTTGGAAAATAGTTTGGAAAATAGGGTTTGGATAATAAGATTTTGGAAAATAGGGTTTGGAAAATAAGAGCTGGGAAAATAAGAGCTGGGAAAAGAGGGTTTGGAAAATAGAGTTTGGAAAATAAGAGTTTGGAAAATAAGAGTTTGGAAAACAGGGTTTAGAAAACAGAATTTGGAAAATAGAATTTGGAAAAGAAGAGAGGGAGGTGCTGCTTTGTATTTCATTTCCCACAGGGTCACTCCCAATTTATGGCTCCTGATTCATTTAACAAATTGATAAATGAGGTGTGGCCACAAATCCCACAGGTTTGAATCCAGGATAACTCGAATTTTTAATTTTTTTTTATTACCAAAGGAAGGGTTAAGCACCTCCCCAGCTTCTGGGAATGCTGTCCCTGGTAAGTGTTGCACTTTCTATAAATTCCTCCTTCTCTTTGGGATATTTCTGGACACAGAGGCACAATGCAGACAACCACAGCTGGTGGAGCTCGGGGTCTGCAGCAGGACAGGAATTTGGCTGCTCCTCAGCTCCTTTTTGAGTGCTGCTCCTCATCCTGGGGGAGCTTTGACGAGCTTGGCACCCAAAAAGAGACCTAAAAATAAAGCCAGGCCTGGATATTTGAATAATCAGGGAATCATGGAGTGGTTTGGGTGGGAAGGGACCCAAAGGATCCTCCAAATCCACCCCCTTCCCCCAGCCCAGGTGATTCCAAACTGGCCTTGGGCACTTCCAGGGATGGAGGAGCCACAGCTTCTCTGGGAAATCCATCCCAAGGCTTCCCCAGCCTCACAGGGAACAATTCCCTCCCAAAATCCCATCAATCCCTGCCCTCAGTGGGAATCCATTCCCTGCCAGGTGGAGTTGGGAATTCCCCTCTGTTCCTCTGGTTGGTGAACTCAGAATTTTGTCCTCTTTGCATTTTCCAGCTGAAGTTCAGGAGGAGGTTGAGCTCAGGAGATTTCAGCACTGAGCCAGGGATTCTGGTGAGTATTCCCTGTCCCTGCTCCCTCTCTGGGGGTTTGATCTTCTTGTCCAGGCAGGAAATGTCTCCAGGAATGCTGGATTGATCTCCTTGTGCAGGAAATGTCTCCAGGAATGCTGGATTGATCTCCTTGTCCAGGAAATATCTCCAGGAATGCTGGATTGATCTCCTTGTGTAGGAAATGTCTCCAGGAATGCTGGATTGATCTCCTTGTGCAGGAAATATCTCCAGGAATTGATCTCCTTGTTCAGGAAATATCTCCAGGAATGCTGGGTGTGTTTTCCAGCCATTTCAGGCTGTGCCATCTACAAATAAATCTGCCCAAAGTGAGTAATTCAGGGATGAATTCCCTCCTGGGAATGCCTGTGAGGATCTGTGCAGGGTGAAGGCACCTCCACCTCGAGGTTACACCAAAAACATCCCCAAAAGTGGAAGAAATCCTGAAAACTTTGGAAGATAAAGAAGCTCCTGAGGGTTTGCCTGGCCCTGAGCTTGGGAAGTTTTCTGTTGGTTCACCAGGGCTGTGGTTCCATCCTTGAAGACAATTTTCAATAAATCACCAGAATCCCTCCATTTACATCTCCTCTCACTCTCTCCCTTTTTCACTGACAAGATTCTTTTTTCCCTCAGCAAAACCTTCCAACATCCCCATTTTCACTGCTCCTTTCCTCCTCATGCTGCTCCTGGCCAGGAGAGATTGGGACCAGGATTGTTCACAAGATGTTTTTTGTGGGGTTAGACTTGGATCAGCTGCTTGTTTTATGGGAATTCTTTCCATGCCCTG
>VWYP01019278.1:58629-105642 GCA_013400435.1 Pycnonotus jocosus
GCTGAGGGAAACCTTGGGCCAAGTTTTACAACTTAACCACATGCAGAAGCGCTTATGCAACCCCTGCCTTGAAAATGAACTCGGATTTCAGTGGAAAAAAGGAGAGTTTTGGGACACTGAGGGTGTCAGACCTGTCTGGCACCTTGGGGGGCTTCACACCCTGAATTCTGTGCTTTGTGATGGTGCCAGGAGGGAGCTCACAGGGTTTGCTGTGTCTCCCTGGATGTCATTTAAGGTTGGGAACTTTAGGAGATGAGCAGCACCTCCTCGAGTTACTGTCTGCAGGTTAAAGCAACACCAGAAAAAAAATAATTAAAAATATATATATATATTTTAAAAAAACAGATGTAAAAAACCCAACTCCTTTTTTCCAGCTGGTTCCATCTGTGTGGTCTGCTCTGCTGGGGAATTCCTGCTTTGGGAGATGTCCCCAGCTCCCCCAGGGCTGAGGGGGATGTGTTGGAGGGGTTCATCACCTCCTTTTCTCCTGGACACCTTCAAATTCGGTGCCTTGGGGGTTCTGGTGGCCTTTGGATGTGTCAGAGTCCCTGAAAAGGAGCAGGGGACCAGCACAGAGAGTGCAAGCAGAGCCCTGGAGCTGAGCCTTGGCTCTGCCCCAGCCTGGTGGATGTTGAGGGCTGGCCTGCAGCCTCTGGGATCAGCAGGGACTTGTTTTCCTCAGGGATTGGTTTGGGGAAATCTCCAGCTCGGCCTCTCCAAGTCCAGTTCTTCCCCCATCCCGTGATGGCTTCACCCCGTGAGCAGGAGCAGATGAGGAATCCATCACCTCCTCACATCCTCAGCTTTTTTATTCCTTTTTTTCCCTTCCACACAATGGCACCAGGATATTCCAGAGGGGGTTTGCAGCTGGGGGCTTCCAAAGGAAAAGGATGGGGTTAATGGGAGTGCTGGGAATTTGTAATTGATTAAAAATCTTTCATTGCAGTCAGTGGGAGGCTCCAGGAGCCTCTGTGGAGGAGAGGTTGGGATGGGCACAAGCTCTCCCTGATGGCCAGGACACAGGGAATGGCTCCAGAGTGGGCACATTTGGGAATATTTTGGGATAACAGTGAGGGTGTGAGCCCCACACAGGGATATACAGAATTTAAGCTGGATTTGAACACCACAACCCTGAGGGGCTCAGCTGCTCCCCCTGAGAGTTCCTTTCACATCAGCCTCCCTCAGCTGGGCCCGAGCAGGACCAGACTGGAAGGATTAATTTGGATTTTTCCCTGCTGCAGTGGGTGTGAGGGGCTCTGCAGCTGCCTCTGCTCAGGGGGTGACACCAGGGAGCTGAGGGAAGGAGCAGCTCCATCCCTGCATCCAGATAAAGTCATGGAATTGTGGGGCTCTGTCTGGGGCTGTCTGGAACATCATTTGCTCCCAGGGAAGGATTTCTGGGATGGAGCAGGGCAGTGGATCCTGAGGAACAGCCACAGCCTCGTGTGTGCCACAGGCTCCCTTTGTGCCCCCTGGGAAAGGAGCTCTGGGCCCAAGGGGCTGGATCCAGGCTTTCATGGAAAACCTTGGATTTTGGTGAATTATTGAGGCCAAATCCTTCCATGGGCCCCCTGTCCCAGCAGCCATTCCCTTCCCTTTGGGCTCATGCCCAGGATGGGGCAGCTCTGGGAGCCTGGGCACAGCCCTGAGGGGGAAAACTCATCCCATTTCCCATCTGGGCACAGCCCTGAGGGGGAAAACTCATCCCACTTCCCATCTGGGCTCAGCCCTGAGGGGGAAAACTCATCCCACTTCCCATCTGGGCTCAGCCCTGAGGGGGAAAACCCATCCCATTTCCAGTCTGGGCATGATCCTGAGGGGTTTGTGTGGAAAACTCATCCCATTTCCAGCCTGGGCACAGCCCTGAGGGGGAAAACTCATCCAATTTCCAGTTTGGGCACAGCATTGAGGGATTGGTGTGGAAAACTCATCCCATTTCCAGCCTGGGCATGACCCTGAGGGGGAAAACCCATCCCATTTCCAGGCTGGGCCCAACTTTGAGGGATTGGTGTGGAAATCCCATCCCATTTCCAGCCTGGGCATGACCCTGAGGGATTGATGTGGAAAACTCACCCCATTTCCAGCCTGGGCAGAACCCCTGAGGGGTTGGTGTGGAAATCCCATCCCATTTCCAGCCTGGGCAGAACCCTGAGGGGTTTTTGTGGAAATCCCATCCCATTTCCAGGCTGGGCTGCTCAGGGAGCCTCAGGGAATGCTGCAGGCAGGGCAAGGCAGGTGCTGACATCCCCAATAAAGCTCAGGGAGCTCTCTCCAACTCCTGAGCCTCAGGGCTGGGATTTAATGAGCTCCAGAGCTCCAACATGACCCTGCTGTACTCCCAGAGCTCCCAGGTCATGGAGAACGAAGGATTTCTTTCAACACCACAGAAATCCCATGAAAAACAACCTCCAACTCACCCAGAGCCCACCCTGGCTCCCACCCACCATTCCTGCCTGCGAGGGTTTGCCAGGAGCCTCCTGGAGCAGAGGAAGCCCAGGGCTGCAGAGCTTTGCAGGAATTTGGGGATGGATGGATGGATCTTTGATCCCCTGGATCCTTTGTGGGGCTGCAACAGTGGCAGCTCCACCAAATCCTGTTCTCCCTGCAGAGATTCCCTGGGAATTGCCCTTGGGCTCCAGGGCTTTGTCTTCTCCCCACTTGTTCCTGCTCCTGCCATCTGGAGCAACATCTCCCCTCTTCTCCCCCTTTTTCTGCTTTTTTTCTCCCCCTTTCCCCTGCTTTTTCTCCTCCTTTTCTCCCTGTTTCCTTGCACGGAGAATCCTTCCCACTCCATGAGTGCATTTCTGAGCTTTTGGGGTTTTTTTAGGATGTTGGGTTTTTTTGAGCTGCTTTCACCTGTGTCAGCCAGACCCCAGAAATGGGGTGAAGAGAGCCTGGAAATGTCCCCTGGCTGTGCACTGAGGAGAGCTGAGGGATCTCCTCCATCCCCACCTCCTCTGGGATGATAAAAGGGAGAGGTTCAGCCCCTTCCAGAAGGGAAAACCTCCCAGGGATTTGTTCCCAGTGGAGTTTGTGGCAGCATTTGTCTGGTTTTAAAACAATCAACCAGCCCAGGGTTGCTCCATTCAGAGCCCCCAAAGCTGAGGTTTTTCAGCCCAAAACTCCCACATTTTGTGCCACATTGAGCACCCCAAGGTCACTGCTGCCTTCTCCAGCTGAGCAGGAGTGGGAAGGACATTCCCAGTGGGAAAAGGCTGTGCTTGGAGCCGGGACCTTTCCTTTCCCCTCCCACTGCAGTCACAGCAGATGAATGATTTGTTTGTCATCAAATTCAGCTTTGCTGGTCCATTCAGCAGAGCTCTGCTTCGTGTCTGGCCAAAAAGTGACTCAGAGGAGGCAGGAGCGAGGGGCACGGGGCTGGAAGCCATCCCTCACCACATCCAAGGACACAGCTGGGTGAGGGAGAGGAGGAAAGCACAGGGAGATGGGAATGAGGAGCTGCTCCTCAGGGGATGGATGGTCGGGAAAGGATGGGCTGGGCTGATCCAACACCCAGGACAAGGAGCTGGATGGGGTCAGGGCTCCCTGGAGAGCTCTGGGAGCTCCCAGACAGTCCTGGGTGGGTTCCAGATGGAGCAGGCAGTGGGAGCAGCCCATGGAGTGTGTGGGTTGCCGAGGATGTGTTTCCATTGCTCGTCCTCCATCCCAGCAGGAGATTTTATGTGCCAATAAACTGAAGGAATTCTGCTTTCCCAGTAGCTCTGGGCTCCTGTTGGGGGTTTGGGGAGGCACTTTGGGGGCTGGGAATGGGGGCTGGGAAGGGAACCCCATCCAGGTGGTCCTGAGGAGGGTTGGGCAGTGTGGGAGGGAGGGATGCTGCACTTTTGGGGAGAGCAGGATCCCACTGGGAGCCAGTTTGGCTTCTGCAGCTCTGGATGGCGACTGGTGCCTTTTGTGTGGAATTGTCTCATCCAGCTTTTATTCCAGGGCAGCAGCTCCTTCCTTCCCCCTTGGAATCCCCTCCAGAAATCCAACCCCTGGCTGGCTTGAGGGAATTTTCATGGCCTGGGATTGAAGGGCTGGGATGTGACCCTTTGCTGGGAAAGCTGGAATTCCCAACCCTGTGGGAATGACTGGACTCAGTGAGCTGAGCAGGTCAGTGCTGCTGGAGCTCTGGCTTCTCCTGTGGAAAGGACCAAACACAAGGAGAAGTCTGTGGGATCAGGGAACAGGAACCAGCAGAGCTGAAACCAGGCCCTGGCTCTCAGTGCATTCACTGAGGGAGTTGTTTAAGGTCACCCTGAAAAAAAATCAGCTCCTAACTGGGGAGTAAAATGAGGCTTTAGGAGTGTGAGGAACTCACAGAGCTTGAAGTTGTCCCCTTTGGAAAGGTTCCAAAGGGCAATTCCTCAGGCTGGGACTTCAGCTGCCCCTCTTTTTGGATCTGCTGGAAAGTTTTTGAGTTGCTGTTTGAAGTCTGGGCCGGTTTTATGTTTTATGCAGGAATTTGGCTACAGGAAGTCTCGGTTCTTTCACGTATTTTGAATCAAAATCCCTTTATAGACCAAATAAAATCCCTTTTCCTTGGCAGAGCCTCTGCCCCGTGCCCAGATTGCTCCAACCAGCTCATGCTGCTGAGATGATTTCTGTCTGAAAGACAAATCTGGAGCTTTTGGTTTGGTTTTTTTTGTTTGTTTAGTGGGTTTGGGGCTTTTTGGGGTTTTTTTGTTTGTTTGTTTTGGGGGGGGTGGTTGTCGGGGGGTTTTTTTGTGGAATTTTTTGTAGTTATTGTTGGTTGTGGTGGTTTGGTTTGGTTTTTTTACTGTTGTTGCTTTTGGTTTGGGATTTTTTGGGGGTTGGGTTTGTTTGTTTGTTGGTTTGGTTTTTGGTTGGTTGGTTTTGGTTTTTGCACATTTCCAGGCTTTTGCTGTTTTCCAGGGACATTTCCACAGGGTATTCCCATGGGAAAATCCCCAGGAATTTTGAGGGCTGCAGTTTCTGGGGATGTTGGGGTTCATGAGGAGCTGGGAATGCTCTGAACACAAACGAGCTGAGCTGCTTGGTGCTGCTGGAGCTTGGGCTTCTCCTCCAGTGGTGTGCAAGGAACTAAATATAGGGGGGAAAAAAATCTGTGGGATCAGGGAAGAGGAAGAGAGGAGGAGGAAGAGGAGAGGAAGAAAAGGAGAAGAGGAAGAAGAAAGGAGGAAAAGGAAAGGGGAAAGAGGAGAGGAGGAAGAAGAGAGGAGGAAAAGGAAAAGGAAAGGAGAAGGAGGNGGATGTGCCGGGATGCAGAGATGGATTCGGGACGTGCAGGGATGGATTCGGGACGTGCAGGGATGGATTCGGGATGTGCAGGATACAGGGATGGATTCGGGACGTGCAGGGATGCAGGGATGGATTCAGGATGTGCAGGGATGGATTCGGGACATGCAGGGCTGGATTCGGGATGTGCCGGGATGGATTCGGGATGTGCCGGGATGCAGGGATGGATTCGGGATGGATTCGGGATGTGCAGGATACAGGGATGCAGCGGGAATGTGCCACAAGGAGCGGCGGGAGCCGGGAAAACGGGAATGAGCTGCGGAGCTGGGATGGCAGTGCCGGGAAGAGAAGGATGTGATCTGCATTTCAGCATCCCGTGGAACGGGAGGGGAGCGTCCCTGTTCCGCAGCTCCTTCGCAGTTCGGGATGGAGCCGCCGATGCGGCCGGGAATGAGATCCCAGGGACTGCAGATCCCGCCTGGATTTGTCTCCCGAGCCTTGCACAGGCGTTTGTGCTGCGTGGAAAGAGGGGAAGGTCCCAGCGTGGCTTTGCAGGGCTGGAAAATCAGGAGAAGGCGAATTCCTGCCTGTTTGTCAGCGAGAATTTGGCTCTTCCAGTGCTGGGATCCAGGCTCCAGTGTAAGAACAGGGATTTGTGTTTCAGGGGGAGCAGGCAGAAATCAAACTCTCTGTTGATGACATTCAGTGAAGTGGCAGGGAGGGCACCAGGGACATCCCCCAGCACCAGCCTGGATTTCCCCTGGGGGTGGGATGTTGGAAAAGTCTCCTGGACACCGAGCTGGAGGAGTGGGATCAGTATTCCCAGTATTCCCAGTATTCCCAGGTGTGCAGGGTGGAGCATCCCTCTGCTCCCAGTTTCCCCAGAGCCCAGCCTGCCAGGACACTGGAACTGCTGGACAGGCTCCTCCCCATGTCACAGGATCAGGGAATCAGGATCACTGAGGGTGGAAAAGAGCTCCAGGATCACCAAGTTGTGCCCAATGCCCACCTTGTCACTGAGTGCCACCTCCAGGGATCCCTGGGACACCTCCAGGGATGGGCACTCCAAAGCTCCCTGGGCAGTTCCCATTCCTGAGCCCCCTTTCCATGGGGAAATTCCTGCTGCTGTCCAAGCTGAGCCTCTCCTGGGCCAGCCTGAGGCCGTTCCCTCTCCTCCTGTCCCTGTTCTCTGGGAGCAGAGCCCGACCCCCCTGGCTGTCCCCTCCTGTCAGGGACTTGTACAGAGCCACAAGGTCCCTCCTGAGCCTCCTTTTCTCCAGGCTGAGCCCCTTTCCCAGCTCCCTCAGGATTTTCCAGCCCCTTTCCCAGCTCCCTCAGC
The DNA here is from genome assembly GCA_013400435.1 of Pycnonotus jocosus. Taxonomy (NCBI): domain Eukaryota; kingdom Metazoa; phylum Chordata; class Aves; order Passeriformes; family Pycnonotidae; genus Pycnonotus; species Pycnonotus jocosus. Next base: position 65,192 of record VWYP01019278.1, read on the forward strand.
CTCCCCAGGCTCCCAAATGAAGCCAAACTGAGCTTCCATCCCACACGAACCTCCTGAAACTTGATTTTACCCCACAAACAGCACAACACTGCTCCCCTTGACCAATCCCTTGTCCCAAGGCCGGGTTGAGGAGCCAGGTCCAGCTTTGCCTGAACTCTTGGAAAGGCAGCCCTTGGAGCCAGGGCCTCTCCCGACCTTCCTGGAGCGCTCACATGTGCGGAGCAGAGCCGGAGCCTCGCCCGCTCCGAGTGCACCATGACCTCTGCTAAACAAACACTTGCTGTAATCGCCTCCAGATCTGCCCTGCCTTTGATCAGCTGCAGGATCACTTTAGCTTATGATATAAATATGTAAAACATCCATTTGTTTTTTGGGCAGGATGCAAATAAATCATTGCGTAAGGAGCGGCGTGGCCACGGCTCCAGAGCTGCTCAGGCTCCAGCTCTTCTAGGGTCACTCCTGCAGGAACACCACGTTTGTCTTCCTTGCTTTGCTTCATTCCAGTGGCTCCTGTCACTCATGGACAGCTCTGGGTGTTCCCAAAGCGGTGACACCAGCGTGGATGTGGTGGTGCTGCTGTCCCATGGAGCAATCCCTCCCAATCCCACCCAGAGCTCCAAAAACAGCTCCAAACTCCTGCAGGGATCACCCTGAAGGTCTGGTGGTCATCACTGTGGTGGTCAACACTCTGCTGGTCATCACTGTGGTGGTCATCACTGTGGTGGTCACCTCCCACCATTCCACGCTCAGCTCATTCCCAGCACCCCTTTGCTGTTCCCACAGGAATCATTCCTCAGGCAAAGGGGGGGTTTCTTTTTAACCCTCAGCCTTTTCCCCACAGCCCATTCCCATCCCAGCCCCTGATCCCGCTGCTCCTGCTGGGATCCCATCGTGGCTGTGACCCCCCAGCCTGGAGCCCTTCCCCAGGGATGTCCAGGCTGGAGTTCAGCCCCAATTCCCAGTGGGAAGGTGCTGGGAGTGCTCTCAGGGTGGTTTGACAGAGGTTAAGCTGAGCCCAGAGCTCAGCAGCTCCTCAGCCAGGCTTGATTGGTGGATGGGAAATTGGGATTTGGGCTTTCCCCAGCTGAGATTCCTCAAAATCGGCTTCCTCTGCCTGTTCCCACCCCAGGCACGAGCACAGCCCCTGGTTGGGATGTCAGGGAGGGGAATCTCTTGCCAAGAGATTCAGGAAAAATTACAAAAAAACAACAGCTGATGGCTGGGGAATCTCATCTGCTCAGCCAGATGGATATTCCCATTTTTCCAGAGCTGAGGAAGGATCAGGGTCTCCACCAGCTGTGTCCTCCAAAGGTCTGGCAGCACCTTCCTGAGAGAGAAGGGATTTGGGGCAGTTCTGGCTTCATTCCTCCTCGTGGCCTCATATCCCCCATCCCTGCAGGTCCTGGATTTTCACAGGCTGCCCAGAAAAGCTGAGGATTCCTCATCCCTGGAAGTGTCCCTTGGAGCACCCTGGGATGGTGGAGGGTGTCCCATGGCAGGGGTGGGGCTGGATGAGCTGTAGGGTCCCTTCCCACCCATCCCACTGCCATTCGGTGACTTTCCCTCACGATTAAAAGGATTTCCCAGTCCTTATCCCAAATTCTCTGCTGCATTTTGGGGCAGAGCCGTGCCCACATTCCCATTTCCCGGAGAAGAACACAGACAAGGATAGGAATCAACATTCCAGTGCTGCAGAAATATCTTTAAATGTTTGCTGCCTGCTTGGATGAAAGGAATGTCAGGGCTGGAAATAAATTCCAAGTGGAAAAAAATCAAGATTATTCTGGGAGAGGTGGGAAGGACACAGCAAATCCAGGGACGAAGGTGTGGCAGCAAAGGGGAGCAAGGGCAGGGACAGGGGGGATGTGGGGAGAAAAACAGGGATTTGACAGCTGGAATGGCTTCCCAGTGCCAGAGGGCACGGATTGAGGGGATTTGGGGAAGGAATTCTTCCCTGTGAGGGTGGAGAGGCCCTGGGATGGAATTCCCAGAGAGGCTGTGGCTGCTCCATCCCTGGGAGTGTCCAAGGCCAGGCTGGACAGGGCTTGGAGCACCCTGGGATGGTGGAAGATCCAGGGGTGGGATGAGATGATCCTTTTCTCCCTTTTTTTGGAGAAAACCCCTGGAAAACGGGAAAATCCCAGCGAGCAGCTGGCTCTGGGGGTTCTGTGTGCCAGGCTGGGCTCAGCAGGAGCAGAGCTGTCCCTGGGGAAGGAATCCATGGATCCATCCATGGACAGAACAGGTCCTGGCAGGGCTCTGAGGGAGGGATCTGCAGGGCTGGGAGCTGCCAGGGCCCTTCCCCGGTGCCCTCCAGGCCCAGGTGGGGCCATCAGGAGCAGCTGGAGGAGATTCTGGGGTGGCAGAGCCCCACCCATCCCTTTGCCCATCTGGCAGATCAGTTCTGGTTCCCTCACACAAGAGGAGCTTTGGGGGAAGGTGCTCCAGCGAGCTGGCTCCAAAATTCCTCCTTTTGGAGTTTTTTGAGTGAGTTAGAGGACGATTTTCCCCTTCCTGGGGGTGCTGCAGAGCTCTTGGATTTTGGGGATGAGGCACTGTGGAAATTTTGTCGCCTCTTTTGGAACCTTGGGCGTCTTCCAGCCCCGTCCTTTGCAGGTCAGTGAGGTGTGTCCCCTGTGTGTCCCCAGCAGGTCAGTGAGGTGTGTCCCCTCTCTGTCCCCTGTGTGTCCCCAAACTGTCCCAGTTGGAGCTGGATGGATCTGGATTTGCTGGGATGTTCAGGAGTGAGGCTGAGCTGAGCCTCCTGTTCGGGGTTAGGGGAGGTTGGAGCAGTCTGGGATCCTTCCCCTCTCCTCAGAGCAGGGTTTGGTGCCTCAGCCCTGGGGCTGGGAATGTTCAGGGCATGGGAACCATCCCTGCTTTGTGGGATATTCCCTGCTCTGGTTCCCTCCCCATTTATCCCAAACCTCACCCCTGTGCTCCACTGGCACCCCAAGGTGTGGCTGCTACTTCTAATTCCCTTTTAAAATCAATTTTAGCTGTTGGCACATGGCTGTGATGAATATTTGGCTTTTATTGGGCTGAGTTTTGCTGTTTTCCTCTTTTATTCCTCTCCTTGTGTCCCGTGAGCTCTGCCTGAGCAGAAATGGGAATTTTGGGGGTGTCTCTGCTGTCCCTCTGTTTCCCTTTGGAAAGACACAATATTCATTTAAAATTTTTCTTTTTTAAATTGATATTGCAATAAAAAACCTCCTTAAACCCCCTCCTGCCCTCTGGACACGGCTGGGTTTCCCTGGAATTCAGGGGTTTTATCAGCGATGCTTTTCCTCCCTTTTGTTCCAAAGTCGCTTCTCCTTTTTTCCCCCCCTGCTCCCAGCTGGGATGGCTGCGGCTCATCAGCACCCGGCTGCAGCTAATTGAGTAATTAACGAACCCCGGAGCTGCGCAGGTGTCGCCACTTTGGGGTTAATTAAGAGAAAAACGGCCCCGTGCCCTCGCAGGGATGCTCCGCTCCAAAGGGAATTGTCAGGAACGGGAGGAGGAGAGGGGATGTGGAATAACAAATCTCCTCTTGGGGTTTCTGTGGGTTTATCCCCGGCAGGAGGGCACAGGGAAACCCCGATCTCCTCCCACCGCTGTGATCCCGATCCCGTTAACTCTGCACACCTGGCTCCAGCTGCACGTTTCTCCCGGGTAAATCCAATCTGCCGAGACCAAATTTCCCCTGGGATGCGCAGGAAGAGTCCCCCAAAAGCTCAGGATGGCACTGGGGGGGCACTGCCAGGGCTGCAGGGGCAGCACAGCTGCAGCACAGCTGGCTCAGCATCCTGGGCTGACGTGGAAATAAATGGATTTTATTCGGGATCAGGTTGCAGCACAGCCCCGCTCAATGAACATCCCATTTTCCCCAAATGGAGGAACCCAATCCTGGAGGTATCAGTGCATCTGTTAATGGCCTCGCTCTGGGAAACACAAGGATTCTGTTGAAATGGGATTTTAATGGTTCCTCCTTTTTGTTCCTGCTTCTTCCTGCAAAGCCTTTTGAGCTGGGAAGGAGGCAGGGGATGCTTGGAATGCCGGTTCTTTGTGGGCAGCCCGGTTAAAAATCTAATTGTCCTGGTTTATCAGTCAGGAAAAGGCTCTCTGAGAGAAAAGTGGGCCTTTATTTCTATTTGTTTGACAGCAAACCTGAAATGCATCACTCGATACCATAACTGAGCTCCGTTCACCCATTTCTGCCATTCCAACAAACAAAACAAAAAAAAAAGGGGGAAGTTTGATGCTCCCTTTAATGCCAAGAACCACAAAAAAAAGTCAATTAAAGTTTTACTGGCTCATTAATTCAAGCTGTTTGCTCCAAGTGCATCTTTCCCATGCAATGGCCCGGCCTAAAAATGTGCTTTATTTGGGTTTGGAGATAAAACAATGTTTAAACATTGTTCTCCCTGGCTCATCCAGGGAGCCTGCAGGCTCTGGAGAAGATCCTGGATCAGAGAGATACATGGAATAAACCCAGCCAAACGGGCATGGAGTGGTGCAAAAGGGAAAAGTTTGCAAATTCCAGGGTGGAAATGTGGCTGCAGCCCCTCGATCCTCGGTTTTGGTGGGCTGGGGGAGGAGGTTCCTCTTCAAATCCTCTTCAGGATTTGTTTTCTTTGCTCACACGAGGTGAAACTCGCCCTCAGTCAGGCTCTGCTCCCATGGAATGAGGAACAGGACAGGAGGAGCCTGCCCTGGGTGGTGCCAGGGGAGCTTTGGGTTGGATTTTGGGAGAAATCCGTGCCCAGAAGGGTTGGCCAGGCTGGCCCAGGGCAGTGCTGGAGTTCCCATTCCTGCAGGGGTTGGAAAGCCGTGCTGAAAGAGTGGAATTTCCACATTTACACTCCCAGCTGCCATAAAATCCCTAAAATCAGGGAATGTTGTCCTTCTCTTCCCTGCCCAGCCCCATTTTGCTGCCCTTTGTCTGCCCCAGGTCCCACATTGGCACAGGCAGGACCTCCCCAGGGTCCAAACTTCCCAAATCCACCCCAAAACCTCTGGCCCTGGGAGAGGGAGGAGGGTGGGAAGCTCTGCTGGGATGGAGCTGGATCCCAGTTTTGCCAGGTGGAGCTGCAGGAAGGGAGCAGAGGTTATCCTGCAATCCCTGTGTCTTTCCAGAGGCTAAAATTGAGGAATTCTCTTCAGGATCAGAGGGTTTTCTATCCCTTTGGGAAACAGGGAACTCATCCCTGGGGCTGGAGGGCTCCAAACCTTTCCTGGCTCTGGAATTCCTGCTGCTGGGAGCTCCACCTGTGCCCTGGTGGAGGGAAAGTTAAAAATGCCCAGAAAACAAAAGCTGGGCTCTGTGCAGACCTGGAGTGGTTGAGCTCCACACAGGAATGAAAACAAGACCTTGGAGGCCCAGGGTTTGTTCCTTTGGTGTTGGAGGTTTTTTCCCTTTTTTTTTTGGAATGGAATGGAGTCAAAACATGAGGTTTTTGGATAGGAAAAGCTCCCCCTCCCACCCCTCTGCCTCCCTCCATCCCTCTGGAGGCAGCTGAGGGATCGTGCTGGACCTGGGATTCTGTTCCACCAAATATTGTCGGAATTAATCCCGGTCCCCGTGGGCTGGTTGGGCAGAAAACATCGAGTTCCTTCCACAGAGCCAAGGGGAGCCATGTCCTGAGCCCTAATCCCAAAAAACAAAACAACCTGGGATGAAAATCTTCCCTCCCAGGCAGCAGAGATGGCCCTGCTGAAATCCAGTGCCACAGAAAACTTCCTGAGCCCCATTCCCTGCTTGGAACAGGGATGGTGGGAGCACCCTGCTGGCTCCTGGACCTGCAGCCACCGGTGGGACCTGGAATGTCCCCAGCTGCCAGGAGAGGAGCTCTGGGGTGCTGGGAGTGCCCTGGGGTGGTGCTGGCAATTCCAAGGGTTCACATGGAATTACAGAATCCTTTACATTGGAGAAGACCTTTAAGGTCATTGAGACCATTTAAGGTCATTTAGACCAAGCATGTCCTGAAGTTTGAGGTGTTTACCTGTTAATTTTATTTTTTTTAAAACTGAGAAAATTAAAATAAAATTATCTTTCCTGAAGGTTTTAGTGGAGAACTGTAGTAAAGGGGATGTGTGGCCATTCCTAATATTTGTGCTCCCAAAAAATTCAGTGATTTGGTGCCTGAAGGATTTGGTGCTGTCCCTGTAACTTCCATCTAAAAGGATTCCTTCGAGACTGTTCCAGATTTTTCTCCCAAGCCTTTTGTGTGTTAGAATGAACCATTTTTGGAGAATAAAAGGAGGCAGATTTATAACCATTAATTATTATTAATAACCATTAATTATTATTAATAATTCAAATTTTTATTTTTACCAGAAGTTCCTGGTGTAAAGAAAAATACCAACCTCAAAGCCTGTACTACTTAATAAATCTAAGTGCTGACAGCTTTAATGAGTTAATTGTCTTTATTTTATTCAATTAGTCAAGATCTTTATTTCAAATGTTACCAGAATATTAATTTTCCTTCTCTCTTTTTCCAGGCAGGATTATTGACTGCACACTGTGGGAATTCACCTCCTGAACACCTGCACCAGGTACTGTCTTCATTTTATTGCATTTCTCTGCTGTTTTCCTGTTGAATTCTGCTTCCAAAGGTTTTAATGCTGGAATATTTGTGCTGTGCTTGGATTTGAATTTTACTTTTGTCGGCCTGGGCTCCGTGTTCTACCCACTGGCATCCCAGATTTTAATTGCCAGAGGTGGAAGAGGTGATGGGACCCTTGGAAACAGGGATATTGTGCAGAGTGAATTGAGATTCTTGGAGGCCTTGGAAAACCCAGGATCTTTATTCCCAGTTTCTCCTGGATGATGTGGTGAGGGCCCTTGAAGACAGAGATGTTCTTGTGCAGGGTGAGTCGAGGTTCATGGAGGCCTTGGAAAACCTGGGAGTTTTATTCCAGTTGTTCCCAAAGCTCATGGTGAGGGCCCTTGGAAAGAGGGATTTTGTTGTGTGGAGTGAACAGAATGGAGGCCTTGCAAAACCCAGGATCTTTATTCCCAGTTGCTTCTTAATTATGTGGTGAGGGCCCTTGGAAACAGGGATATCATGTGGAGTGAATTGAGGGGTTCATGGAGAAATCCAGGGTCTTTATTCCAGTTGTTCTCAAAGCTCATGGTGAGAGCCCTTGGAAGCAGGGATATCATGTGGAGTGAATTGAGAGGTTCATGGAGAAATCCAGGCTCTTTATTCCAGTTGTTCTCAAAGCTCATGGTGAGAGCCCTTGGAAACAAGGATATTGTATAGAGTGAATTGAGGGGTTCATGGAAAAATCCAGGGTCTTTATTCCAGTTGTTCCCAAAGCTCATGGTGAGGGCCCTTGGAAGCAGGGATTTTGGTGTGCACAGTGACTGGAAGTTCATGAAGGCCTTGGCAAACCCGGGATCTTTATCCTGGAGCTCGTGGTGAGGCCGGATGAGCACCTGGGCGTCTCTGGTTGTGCTCTGCCCGTGCCTGTGTAACTCAATCCCCTTCCCAGCTGCTCCCGATCCCAGATGGAGCCTGTCAGGAGGAGCCATCCCCGTGGCTGCAGTGTCTGAAATCCTTTCACGCTCCCGTCAGCCCGAGCCCCCCGGCCCTTCCATCGCGGCTCAGCTCCGGCGTGTGCCGCCACCGCAGCGCCCCAGGCGAAACGGGAAGCGCTGGACCAATTCCTGGGATGGCTTTCAGATGGAGTTTTGTTGGTTGATGAATTGTTACCTCCGTTTCCTCTCCTAAACGAGGCTGCAGGAGCAGAGAGGCAACCGAGGCCAACTCTCCCTCTTTCCCAACACGGGGGGAAGCCGATCCCGTGCGCCGGCCCCACGCCCGTCACGTGCCGGCATCGCTCCGCTGATATTTTTCCAACCCCAGCCCCAGCCCTGCGCTTCTCTGGTGCTCTGCTCTCCTCTGTTTATTCCCCAGCCGCCGGGGATGAGCGCAGAATCCCGCTGGCAGGAACATTTGTGGGAAATCGCATCACGTTTGCTGGGTTTGGCCAAACCCACCAGAGAGAGCCCCCGGCCAGCGCGAGCGCGGCCACGGAGCAGATTCTGTTCCCATTACTCACCAGAGAGGCTCGCTGCGTGTTTATGGGCTGTTGGGTGGGCAAGAAAGTTGGGAAGGGTCGGGATTTGTGGGAGCTTTTGGTGGTTGAGGCTGGGTGGGAAGGAAAGCAGCTGGACTGGGTTGAGTAATGGGGTGGCACTGGTAGCCCTGACTCGTGGTAACTCATTTCTCGCTGGAGTAACTCATTTCTCGCTGGAGTAACTCATTTCTCCCCGTGATGACTCGGATTTGCCTGCTCAGCCTGCTCCTCAGAGCTGCTGGAAGGCTCCCAGTCGGTTTTTATGGGTTGTTATGACTCGGCCTAAGAGCCGCGTTTGCCGGGTAAAGGAGCCGAGAGTTCTTCGCTGGGGAAACCTGAGGGCTTTGTTCAGCAATTCCCACTTAATGCCTGTGCTCCTGGAGGGCTGCTCCTGAGGGATGGTTGGTCCCGAATTCTCTGCTCCCAGCACCCTGCACTGATGGATAATTCTGTGTTTTCCTGCTTCTCTCTTTTGAAAATACTGGAGGAAGCAGCTGTGGCTTCAGTGCTCAGATTGGACTTGACAGCTGAGCAAAGCATCCCTTGATGGCTCTGTTTTCCTGCAGGGGAGGAGAAAGCCCCCAATAAACTGTTCCAGTTGTGGTTCTGGAGAAAAATGCGGGCTCTGGTGGACACTTCTGAAATGGAGGTCAAGCAAAAGTTGCCTCATGCTTGAAGGATTTGCTTGACAAAGGTAGCTGGAATGAGGCCGCGTGTTTTTCCGGAGGGCTGGCCGCGCATCTGAGGAGAACAATTAACGTTTTACGGGCTGAAGCCACACCAAAGGGATCCAAAACTGGCTGAGCCATCTGAAATAAAAACATTCCTCATCAGGGAGCCCTCAGCAATCAGGGAGGTTGGTGCTGGGGCTCTGTGAGCTTGGCTTGCTCTCGTTCCATCCCCTCCTTGGCGACCCCGAGCCCTGATCAATTCCTGCTGCTGGAGCTCTGCTCGGCTCAGCCTTGGCTGGGGGAGCAGGGTGGTGAGCAGGGAGCTGTGCCCTGAGCTCTGGGAGCTTTGGAGAGCTCAGCCCATGGAAATGAAACGGGTTTGGACAGAGCTGGAGCTGGGATGGAGGCAGGAGGGTGCTCCTGATGGCACTGCCAAGGGAATGGAACCTTTGGGAAGGGCAGGAGGAGCTGGGATGGAGGCAGGAGGGTGCTCTCAATGGCACTGCCAAGGGAATGAAGCCTTTGGGAAGGGCAGGAGGAGCTGGAGCTGGGATGGAGGCAGGAGGGTGCTCCCGATGGCACTCCCAAAGGAATGAAGCCCTTGGGGGGGGGAGGAGGAGCTGGAGCTGGGATGGAGGCAGGAGGGTGCTCCCGATGGCACTGCCAAAGGAATGAAGCCTTTGGGAAGGGCAGGAGGAGCTGGGATGGAGGCAGGAGGGTGCTCCCGATGGCACTCCCAAAGGAATGAAGCCCTTGGGAAGGGCAGGAGGAGCTGGGATGGAGGCAGGAGGGTGCTCTGGATGGCACTGCCAAGGGAATGGAACCTTTGGGAAGGGCAGGAGGAGCTCCCAGCAGGGCAGGGAGAGCTCAGTGGGGCGCTGGGATGGGGGAGAAGGGAAATCTCGAGTCCCTCACCAAACCATGGGGGATTGGTTCCTATTTTTCTTAGGAAAAATTAGTTCCTATTAGTTCCCATTTTTCTTTTCCAAAGGATGTCAGAAAGTGGAAGTTAGTATAAAAAAAGGGCTAAAAAAAAAAAATAGAGCAAGAGGTTGAAAAGCTCTTAATCTACTGCATTTCTGAGGAAAAAAAACCCCTAAAATAAATGGAGTGACTTGGTATTTATGCACTGGGATCGTTTTGAGAGAGAAAACTTTGGAAAGAAAAGGACGAGATAGAGTGAGAATCCCAGCTGGAAGCGAAACCCCAGCACGTTCTGCCTTGGCCACAGCCCAGGGCTTGTGGTGGAAGGGCCATGGAGGATTTGCTGTCCCCTGCTGCTCCTCAAAGCAGGCCTGCACAGCTGGGTGCTCAGCCAGGAGCACAGGGGTGGGATTTTGGGGTACTTTTGGGGGTTTTATGGAGCTGGGTGAGTGGGGAAATGGGATGGTTGGGGTGGGGCAGGAGGTCAGTTCATGGTCCCTTCAGGACTCGCAGCTTTGTGAAGAAATGCACTCGAAAATCCTCCCGTATTCCAGAGGGTGGGATTGTTATTCCTGCAGATTTACAGGAGATTGAGGCCTGGAGCCACAGCAGGGTCCTTGCTGGCTGGGGTGTCCCACCACGAGGCTGCCCAAGGACAAAGGGTGGGTGCCCTGTGGCCTTGGGGACACAGCTCTGCTGGCCTGGCAGCATCTCCAGCCTCTGGAAGTTGGGAGAAGCCTCCCCAGGGCCATCAGAGGGATTTAATCACAAGATTTATTCGGCTGTGAAACCTCCTCAGGAAAAAAAAACATTCCTGGGGATGTCCTGGAAAGTCAAAAAGTGGCTGAAGGGGTTCCTGGGGATGTCCTGGAAAATCAAAAATGGCAGAGGGGTTCCTGGAGTTTTTCTGAGAAACAAAAAGTGGCAAAATCATTCCTGGGGGTGTCCTGAAAACCCAAAAAAGTGACTGAGGGGCTCTTGGGGATGCTCTGAAAACCCAAAAAGAGGCTGAGGGGTTCCTGGGTTTGCCCTGAGCTGGCTGTGGCCACTGTGGTGGCAAAGCAGTGGCCCCCAGGGTGGCCGTGCCAGGATGCCCAATTCCAAATAACATCCAGCCCAGAATGAGGAAAAAAAAACAACCCAAAAAAGCAGCCAGGATGACTGGACTGATAAACATTTTGTCCACTCAGCTCCAAGATTTGCAAAGCTTTCAGGGGGCTGGGAGGGGGGCAGGGAATGGGATGTGGGTGCCCAGCTCCCCGTGCCTCAGTGGGAACATTGTTGTCCTCACAGGAGCCCTGCAGACGGTTCTTTTTTATCCCAAAGGTTCTTTTTTATCCCAAAAGGAGCAATTTCCTGCCCGTGCCTCCCCAGGAACCCCGCAGCAGCAGGAATGTGGCATCTGTCAACACGGGCTGCAGGAGGAGCACAGGAGCTGGGCTTGGCAGAGATGATAAAACGTGGCTGAAATGATAAAAAAACCCCCCTGAGCTGCTCCTGGGGGGCTGCAGGAGCAGGGAGGATGTGAGGAACACCAGGATTTGGGGCTCAGAGGGCAGAAGAGGTGACAGAAGCGCAGGTGACAAAAGCCAAGCCCAGCCCGTGGTGGCACAGGGTGGATCTGGGGTTAATAAAAGGAGGAAATTTCAGATTTCAGGGTTGATTCTGGGGCAGCTGCAGCTCTGTGGGCCTTGGGAGCTCTCTCACACCTGTTTGTTCATCGGCTTTTTTGGCCAAAATCTTTCTCCTGTCCCACCTGCTGCGTCCTGAAGTTGTTGGCACCTCTTGGAATCACCCCAGAGCATCATTTGAATTCCCAGCCAGTTGCTTTGCGGTGGATTTAATCCAAGTTTTTGGATGGATTTGTTTAAACATTAAATCCTGGGCTGAATCTGAATGAATTCTCCCTCCTGGGTTGGACCTGGGAGTCTCCTGGAGGTTTTTATGCCGTGTGAAATCTCCATCACACCTGATTTTTATCCAGCAAAAATTCACCTTGTCCTGAATGGGCTCCTCTCTTGTAATGCTGAGTTTATTGATCAGTTTGTTTAAACCTTAACTATTGGGCTGAATTTGAATAACTTTGAATAAATTTGAGTAACTTTCCCCTCCTGGAGTGGACCTGGGAGTCTCCTGAAGGTTTTTAGGTTCCGTGGAATCTCCATCACACCTGATTTATGCCCCCAGAAAAAAAAGGAAAGAGAAAAAAAAAAGAAAAAAAAAACCCACCAAAACAAAAACCACCCACCAAAAAACCCAAAAAAACCCCCAAACCAAAAAACCCAAAACCTTTCCCCGAGTCAGCTCCTGTCTCATAATGCCTAAAAATGATGAAAAATGAGAATTTTCTTGCAATGAAAACTGAGACCTGTGATAATTGGGGCAAGATAAACGCCTTGATTCTCATCACTGCCTGCCCAAATCCCGATGCTGCTGGGCAGGGAAGGGCAGGATCTCCTGGAAGGGGTTGGGAATGCTGATTCCCTGTTGGGGATGCTGATTCCCATTTTGGGGACACTGATTCCATGCTGGGGATGCTGATTCCCATTTTGGGGACACTGATTCCATGCTGGGGATGCTGATTCCCATTTTGGGGATGCTGATTCCCATTTTGGGGATGCCAATTCCATTTTGGGGATGCTGATTCCATTGTGGGGATGCTAATTCCCATATTGGGGATGTTGATTCCGTGTTGGGGATGCTGATTCCATTCTGGGGATGCCGATTCCCATTTTGGGGATGCCGATTCCATTTTGGGGATGCTGATTCCATGTTGGGGATGCCGATTCCGTGTTGGGGATGCTGATTCCATTCTGGGGATGCCGATTCCCATTTTGGGGATGCTGATTCCCATTTTGGGGACACCGATTCCATTCCCTTCTGGCTCCACGGGGGATTCTCCGGAGCAGCTCGGGCTGAGCTCAGGGATTTCCAGGAGCAGGGCCCTGCTTTGTGCTGAGCCTACAGAACAGTGCCCTCTCGTGTGCTGACAGCGCTGGCAGCTGCGATCCCTCCCCGAGCTCCTCCTGGATTTGGGAGTGTGGCTGGGGAATTCAGCCCCACCTGTGTGCACAGCTTGTAATTTGTATTTTTTTTCCCTCTTTATGGCTCTAAAGAGCCTGAGATCGTGACTGAGATTTTAAATTATGTAAATGAGTGAGCTTTTTAAAAATACTTGATAGTTCAATACACTGATTTTTTTTATTCCAATGGGGAAAAGGCCTAAAAGCTCTATTTTATTTTATTTTAATGCTGAAGCCAGCAGAGATTGCTGTGTCTGGCAGCAGCTGAGCTCTTGTGCCAGGAACCAGAGCCTCAAGCTGTAGATCCCAATTCCAGAATGATCCCAAAAGAGACAACTCAACATTAATATTTGCATTTCTGGCCGGGTTTGGTTTGGTTTTTCCCCACCATTGTTTGAGGAATCATTGAGGCTGGAAAAGACCTCCAGGATCATCCATCCCAACCTGTGGCAGTTCTGGTCCTCCTGGTGTTCTCTCTCCATTTCTTCTCCTGGCTGCTCCTTCCATGATCCAAGTTTGGTTTTTTCCGCAGGGATTTATCCAGCCTGGAGCTTTATCTGCTCCGTGGACAGATGTGGTTTTATATCTGGGTAAACACAGAGAAAATAACTTCATTCCAGGCCCAGATGTGAAATAAAAACGCTGCAGTGCTTTTTTAGGCTGGTCCTGTAATTAATGGACCTACAAATTAACATTCTTTGGACCTGTAGCAGAACCAGTGCTGGGAATTAACTCGATTTGGAGTGTATGTCTAAAAAAATTTATATAAATAATTAAACAGATTAATTTATTTTCATTCTTTTAAATTATTTTAAAAACAAATTATCCACTTAATAATTAATTAATCTGGTAAAACTCAGACTTCTGATGAGCTCTCTAAGGCTGTTTTGCTGGTGCCTCCTCCCTGCTTTGGGAGAGCGGAGTGATTTTTTTTTTTTTAATTCTTTTTTTTTTTTTTTTTTTTTTTTTTTTTTTTTTTTTTTTTTTTTTTTTTTTTNTTTTGTGATTTGGGAACGTTTTCCAGCGGGGATGGATGGATGGAGCCTGTCCCGAGGTGGAGGAATGCGTGTTAAATAAACAGCCAACGTGGGCCCTGCTGGTGCTGGGTGTGTTTGCCTGATTTTTAGGAAGGGGGATTTGTTTGGATGAAGGATTTATATTTTGCGCTCGGGCTCCCTTTGCGCTCGCTCCAAGGGCTGAGATATCCCGGGGCTGGATCCAGCCAAGGGAAGTCAGGAGGGGACTGGAATTGCATCAAGCAGAGATGTTGTCCATGTGGACGAGCTTGGAGCCGGGTCCTGTCCAACATCTTCAGGATCTTGCAGTCAAGGGTTGGCCTAGAGGACCTTTAGTGTCCCTTCCGACCCAAATTATCCCAAATTTCTGTGGGATCTGGGTTGCCTTTGGTGCCATTTCCCCGTGGTTGGTCCTGCTTTGCTTCCAGCACAATTCCTGATCAGCTCCTGGCTGGGAGGATGGAGATTCCAGAGTGAAGCTCATGGAGGCTCCTCTGCCCCAGCGTGGTGGGGACAACAACCAAACCAAACCTGTTTTGATTTTTGGCCAAGTGGAGCAATGGAAATTCCCATTCCAAGGGCTGGGTCCCTCCAACCCAAACCATCCTGTGGAAACTGCAGCCTTGCAGAGGAGCTGGATCCAAACCAGCTCCAGGGAATCCCCAGGATTTTCCCAGAGAGTGGGGTTGGAACCCCGGCTGGCTTGGGCCAAATGGACCAGGAAAAATCCCTGGGAATGCTGGGAATGCTGGGAATGCTGGTGCCATGCCCCAAGGTGCTGCTGAGAGAACAAGAGGCTGCTCAGGCAGAGTGTTGGGTTTAACCTGGAAATCTCTGAGAGGGAATTTTCCTTCTGTTCCTACCCAAGTCAGGGAGAATGACCTGATGTGCACATTATTCAGCTCCAATCAAGGAGCTTCCCATTTTTTTTTTCCTTTTGGAAGATCCTGGGCATTGGCACACCAGGGTGGAAAGGCTGGTGCTGCACCTCTGCTTCTCCTCTTAATTGATTACAAAATCCTTGGTGCTGACTCCAGAGTGGAAAGGCAGCCCTAATCCCACTGTCCCCATTAAGAGAGGTGCCAAAATCTTGGGATATTCCATTTTGGGAAGCCCAGCTGGTGCCACAGCACTGGGCTGGGGTGCTCTGTGCCGGCTGAGGCCTCAGAGCTCTGAATTCCTCACCCAAATTTCGTGTGGCAGCAGATTTATCTCCCTGACACCGTGCCTGCACACCAAGGCTGCACCAGCAATTCCCTGCTCTCCCAATCCCCCCGCTCGGATAAAAATCCGCTGGGAACGAGCGGAGGCACGGCACAGGAGCACTAAAGGCTTTCATTACAATATCTTTTTAATTACCAAGGTGGGGAATCACATCTTACAAAGGCCAATGAATTGAATTTTACGATGGCTCATGTGAGGGCTCGTTCAATGGCAGATTACACGGGGCACAGACACAATTCCCTCTTTCTTTCTCGGGGTTTGTTTGTCGCTGGTTGAACTCTGGGAAAACGAGAATGGAGTGGGAACAGAGGGTGGCAGATCCAATCCAAGGGCTGGTTCATGGCCGTGGTTTAGAGCAGCTCAGTTTAATTCCAGGTTGGGTGCACTTGGAGCAGTTGGGCTTTATCAGGAATGAGCCCCTGCTCTTTTCAGTGGGTGTTTTGGGAAGTCTCAGATCCTGAGTTTTGGCTCTTTGCTTTGGAAGCAGCTCCAGCTCTTCTGCTCTGTCCTTCCCGGGGCTTCTGTGGAGCCTCCTGCCACAGGCAGGTGTGGAGAGGGGATGGATTTGGTTCCCTGAGCTGGGAACTGCTGGATTATCCCTGGAATCCTGGAATGGTTTGGGTTGGAAGGGATCTCAAACACATCCAGTTCCACCTTGTGCTATCCCAGGCTGCTCCAAGCCCCATCCAGCCTGTCCTGGGACACTCCCAGGGATCCAGGGGCAGCCACAGCCTCTCTGGGAATTCCATCCCAGCCTCTCCCCACCCTCACAGGGAAGTTTTCCTTCCCAATATCCCACCTAACCCCACTCTGGTGAAATCCCAGCGTTCCGTGGGTTTGTTGGGAATGTTTGTTGGTTTGTTCACAGCACATTCAGCTCTGGGCGGTGAAAAGTTCCCCTCTTGCATTTCAGGTTTATTGTTTGGATTTATTTGGTTGTTTTCCCTGTCTCTGGGAGGGTCAGCCCACACAAAAACCCCTTTCAGTTCTGGGTGCTGCTCCAAACAAAAGTTGTGAGCGATATTTTGGGTGTCAGGTTCTGTGTGTTGAGGAAATGCTGGTTTGAGGGAGCTGCACGTGGATCCCCTTTCCCAAATTTCTGTTTGGGAATGCAGCAGCCAAAACTGATCCCCGTGCTGAGTGAATGGGAACACGAGCTACAGCACAGCGAGGTTCCAGCGTGACCAGGTTGATATTCCCGTTTTATATTTTTATTTCTATTCCCATTTTAACCCCTAAGAAAACTTCTGGAAATGAAAATCAATCCTATAAAGCCACAGAAAACCCTTCTGGCCCCACGGCTAGAGAGAGCACAGACATTCAAGGGATGATTTTCATATGCATGGAGTCATCTTAGAATTCTGGAAGGGAACGGTTTGTCTGGGATTCAAAATAAATTATTCATCCTTTTATTACCATAATAATCGCTTTTTACGGTTACCCAAGTGAATGTTGTTATGAAAGCACAGAAAAATCTATTAATTATTTTCCAGGTTTTTAATACTATTTCATTTTTTTCTTCAAATTTTTTTTTCCCATTCTGGGTTTTTTTTTTTTTTTGATGTTATCAGACAGCAAAGTATTTTTTTCCCAAAGATAAAAGTCTCTCCACACACTTGTTTTGTGTATCAGAGCTGGAAGAACATTGAGAACAACTTATCCAGGGAAAATGCCACTCTGGAGGCCTCTTCCCTGCTTTTTGCTCCCTATGGATTCCTTTAACTTTGTCTAGGTCCATAATTTATTTATTAAAAAAAAAATCACAAACATGGGGTGGGGTCTTAAAAATAAGAAATCTTTTCTTGTGCCAGGAACGACAGGAAAGAGCCTGGAATGGAGGATTTTCCCCCTTTTAAAGGGATGAGGGTTTAGTGCTGATTAATAGGAGCCCCCAGGGCCTAAATTTGTCCAAAGTTTAACAGGGATTTGTGTTAAATTTATCAATTCTCATTCACAACCTGGCTGTTGAAGGGCTGGACATTTGTTGGTTGGGTTTTTGGGTTTTTTTCCCCCAAAATCAATGGTTCCTGTGTGGATCAGCACAGGGATGTTATTTCTGTAACATGTTTATAAAATATGTTACAGAATAAAAATGTGTTTATTTCCATGGTTTTGTCCAGCAGCAGCTCCCAGTGATTTTTTATTCCCATGTTTTTGCCCAGCCTGGTCCGTGGAAGCTCAGCCTCAGCAGGGTTGGGATCAGGGGATGTTTCAAGTCCTCTCCAACCCAAACCACTCCAGGATCTTCTGGAAGTTGCTCTGAGGGCATGGACTGGGTTGTTGCCCTGGGGTTTGTGATAATTTTGGCTTTGGAGGGAAAAGCTTTATGGAATGCTGTTGAACCGGGATATCTGGTGGTGTTGGAGGCTGAGGGAGCGTGGAAAGGACGGATAAATCTCGATTTTTGTGTCTCTTTTGATGAGCTGAGTGCAAAGTTCAAGGCTGCCTGTGATGCTCTGTGGGTGTGTAAGTGATGTTCAGCCTGTGGAGCACTGAACACCAGGGAATCTTGGAATAATCAAGGGATGGGCTTGGAATTCTTCAGTGAGATCAGCTCTGTCGGTCAGAGCGTGGTGCTGACAACACCAAGGTTCAATCCCTGCATGGGCCTCAATTGAGAGATGGATTTGATGATCCCTTCCCACTCAGAATATCCAGGGACCTGGAAATAAAGTGGGAATGAGCAACACTTCCAGAGCTCCTAAAGTGTTTAAGAAAATCGGTTTTGCACATTGGGTCTCCCAAGGGAATCCTGCTGGATGTGCCCACGTGGCTCTTGTGTGACCCCACTCGTGAGGGGTTGGAGAGTGGGATGTGATGATGAAGCCCAGCTGGGAGCTTGGATCCTGGCTCATCCCATATCCAAGGTGGATCCCAAGGGCTGGGTTCAGCACATTCCTGACCCTAAATGTGGAACAGCATCAGCCTGGACACCTCAGGAGAAACATTCTCCAGCAAACCTTGCCTTTGGAGCTGGCTTTGTGCTGTGCATCCATTTGGAAAACCTCTGGGTGTTGGAAAGTGTCACCTTGTGGGGTCTGTGCAGGGCCTGGGTCACTTTTAGGGTCTGTGCAGAGCCCAGCTCGGTGCACCCCCTTCCCCTGGTGCTTAAACCCTTCCTACACCCAGAAAATCCTGGATAAATCCACTCCAGGCTATTTTTTGGTGCTTCCTTCGTGGTCCTGCTTCATCCACAGCCCAGCAGGATGGAAGATCCAGCAACCCTTTGGCCACCTGGTTTTGATGTTGGCAAACACGGGAGAAGCTGCTGGGAGCTGAATTCCTCCCTGCCAAATGCCAAGGAGCTGCTCCTCCAGTTTTGTTGGTTTTTTTAATTTTTATTTTTAATTTCCCTGTTCTGAGTTTATTACATTAATGGAGAAGAAGTGCTCAAAGCCCTCGGTGGTTGCTCAATGTAGCCTTTGGCACCACACGCAGCGGCGGTGGAAAAAAAGCAAACAGAAGTGTGAAGAGCCCGACAAAACACATGGAAAACATCTTGTATTATATAAATGGGCTCAGTGCCTGTGCCTCAAGTGCTGCCTCTCATTCGAGTAAATTCCTCCCTCCGAGGAGGCAGAAAAATCAGGAATTCCGAGGCAGGAGCGGTGGAAAGGGGGAGCAGTGGAGGGCTCTGGGGGTGTTTTGCTCACAGTGGATTTTTGGAGTGGTTGGGAGGAGGGTAAAGGAAGGAGATGTGATGGTTTGAAGGTTCTTTCTGAGGATACAAAACAAAAGAGGTGAAGAGGAAAATCACCACACGGGGCTGTCAGATGTTGGGGGTGTTGCAGAATCAGGCTGGGACCGTGAGTTCCACAGGTTGTCACTGAGAGAAGAGCTCAATGAGCTCACAAAACCCTTCAAAAGCTGAAAACTCCAAAAATAAAACACGAAACAACAGCAAAAATCCCAACTAAACAACATCCAGGAGCAGCAATCCCACGGTAATTGGGATGGGATTGTTTTGGTGGTGAACATAGAGTTGGAGCATGGATTTGATGTTCTGAGAGGTCTTTTCCAACATTAATGATTCCAATGACTGAAGATGAACATGGGGATTTATAACTGAGCAGGAATAATTTGGGGTTTTGTTGCTGTCATGATTTGGGGGAGTTTCTTCCTCTCCCTGTGGTGGCCGAGGTGCTGGTGCTGCACAGCTGAAGATCCTTTCTCAGGCATCTTGTGGTACCTTTGGTATATCCAGATAATTTCAGCAAAATTACCTTTTGAATTTCTTGTCATCCAGGATTTTGAGGCTTTTTGGGGGGTTGAAGAACCCTGTGGGCTCTCACTGCAACCTCTCCTCTCCATCCTCCGAGGAACATCCTGCCTCTTATCCACTCCCCTTTCTCCATTCTCTGCTTCCATCATCTTTCACCTGCCCTTAATTAACTCTGCTGATTGTACAACATCCCAAGGTTAACCTGAGGGGGAGCACAGAGCTCCCAGAGAATTGAAAATCCATTTTTCTGTCCTGGTGTGCCTGTCAAGGATTGAGTGCCCAGGCTGGGGTTCATCCTCTGGTGCTGATGGTGTCATGTCCACCTCAGTCACCTTTCTGGCAGTGCTTGGGGTGTGTTGGCCTGGATTCCCTGGCTGCCATCCCATTCTTGGTGGGACAGGGAAGCCAGAGGGCTCAGAGTCCACGCTGACCCCTCCACGTCTGGCAAAAATCTGGTTGTGGAGCAAGAAGGGAAATGCTGGCTGGTCAAAATTCCTGGGTGTCCTCATCCCTGACAACAGCTGAGCTCTGCTGTTTATAAAAAGGATTGAGGGCCTTGAGTTGGGCTTAGTCAGCTGCTGATCCCTGGGAACGGGGAAGGGGGGGGTGTTGTTTCTCCATCTAATCACTTGCAGGCTTGTGATTACAACATTTAATGATGATGGCCCAGGTCAGTTTTTAATTAGCCGAGCCACATGATGGGCTCTCGCAGTGCCAGCAAAGCCTTTCCTCCCTGATGTCTGGCGTGGTGCTGCAGAGGAGCAGCTGTGCCAGTGAAATCCTGGATTTTGGGGTTAAATCACGCTGTGCATTTCCCAATCCCGGGCTGGTTTGCTCTGATCTGGATGGGACACGGTGGGCCCAGCTTGCAGCGAGCCCCTGTCTTTGTTCAACACGTTGAGGAGCCAGCGAAAAATAGGGAAAAATAAAATTCCAAAAAAAGGCTTGGGAAGTTGGCAGAGGCTGTGTGTGGCTGTTACCAGGACTCACATGATGCTGCAGCCCGGTGGAACCGAGCTCTTTGAATCACATGTTTTCATCCTGGTAACGACCAATAACACCCCTCTCCTTCCCCCCCCAAAAAAATTCCTAAATATAGCCCCGAGCAGGGAGGATTGGCCCCGGGCTGTGCCAGGAGCAGATGGCAGAGCAGGCTGCACATTCCTGAGTCACTCAGCTTCCCCCTCTCCCCTTCCCTGCCAGCAGGGATGGATCCCGGGCTGGATTCACGCACGGCTTCGCCTCCAGCAGGGACGGAAAGGTGTTGGAAAGGGCAAAGGGATGACTTGGGTTTTCCTGGCCCACACGTGGATGATAACCATCCCCCCCAGCTCCCTCCCTGCCTGGGGTGGGGTGGAGGGGATGATTCCCCCAGGGATGAGCCAGCCCCTTCCAGGCTGAGCGCTCACATTTGTTTTCCTGAGCGCACATCCCCACGCGCTCCCCGCACGCTCTGCCCTTGACCCCTTGCTCGCGTGTCAGCTATAAAATTTTTTTTTTTCCACGGGTTTTCCTGGAGGTCTGGAGCTTTCAGGGTCCCTTCGAGCCGTGCAGGTCTGGAGCGTGTTTAGGGCAGGAGGTTTAGCCAAGCCCGAGGTCGCCGCGAGCTCCGCACGTGAGCCGAGCTTTCCTCATCGTGCTGCTCTGCCGAGCCAGGGACACGGCCCTGGGGTGCTGCTCCTCCAGCTGGGGCAAATTCTGGGGGGGTTTCATCACCCCTCAAAGCCTGGGGCTGCTCCCTGCTGAAGGCAGAGCTTCCAACCTGTTGCATCGTTCATAAATTCCTCAAATTTGGCTCTCAGGCACCACCGCTGGGATTGGGTTTTTTTCACGTTTCCCTGTAACGTCACTGTCAAATTATGGTTCCTCAGTTGTTTTATATTTATCTCACTTTTGGAATCAGGCTTAGCCCAGTTTGTGGTTTTTTCCCTTCACTTTTGTCACTAGGTTTAGCTCAGGTTTTTTCCCTCACTTTTGTCACCAGGTTTAGCCCAGTTTGTGGTTTTTTCCCTTCACTTTTGTCACCAGGTTTAGCCCAGTTTGTGGTTTTTCCCTCACTTTTGTCATCAGTTTTAGCCCAGTTGTGTTTTTTTCCCTTCACTTTTGTCACCAGGTTTAGCCCAGTTTGCTTTTTCCTTCCTTGATTCCACCAGGAATCCTCCAGCACTTTCCTGGTCCNTATCTCACTTTTGGAATCAGGCTTAGCCCAGTTTGTGTTTTTCCCTTCACTTTTGTCACCAGTTTTAACCCCGTTTGTGTTTTTTTCCCTTCACTTTTGTCACCAGTTTTAGCCCAGTTGTGTTTTTTTCCCTTCACTTTTGTCACCAGTTTTAGCCCAGTTGTGTTTTTTTCCCTTCACTTTTGTCACTAGGTTTAGCTCAGGTTTTTTCCCTTCACTTTTGTCACCAGTTTTAGCCCAGTTTGTGGCTTTTTCCTTTCACTTTTGTCACCAGGTTTAGCCCAGTTTGCTTTTTCCTTCCTTGATTTCACCAGGAATCCTCCAGCACTTTCCTGGTCCAAAGAGAAAAGAAGGAATCTCCTGCAGACCTTTCTGCTCCCCACTCTGGCCAGTTCCTGGCACCCACTGGTCCCATTCCAAAGGAGATGTGCTGGGTGAACTCTCTCCAGTTCCCTCACCCTCAACTTTGAGCCTTTCCCAGCACCCAACACCCAGGAAATGAGAAAATCCTCTGGAAAACTCAGAAGTGAAGTTGCATAATCCGAGATTTGCTCTGTCTGTTTGATAGGGTTGGCACAAGTTTGACTCTTAAAATTCCTCAGGATCCCTGTAAAGACGAGGACGAATCCATTTCCTTGCATTTTTTGTCTGGAAAGACTCTTGCTCAGTCCAAGTGTATCCAGTTCTTCCCTCGGGGAAGGACGAAGAGCAGAATTTGGCGATGTTTGGGGGGATTTTTTCCAGGCCACTTTGGGTTAAGCTTTGCCGTTCCTGGTTGCTCTGCTGGAAAACCCAGGGCTTGTGCAAGGAGATTGCAGGGAAGCGTTAAATCCAGCCGGGGCTGAAACAGGATACGGCTCCCACCGGGAGGTTTTTCTCCTCTGGACAATGCCAGTGGCTTTCACGAGGATCTCATCTTTTCACCATCCCAGCTTCCTCCTCTTATCACTGCTGGCTTCACACAGGAGTTTCCATGGCCAGGCGAGGCTTTGGAAGCTCTGATCCCGGCCGGATCCGTTCCAAGGCGCTCTGGATGTGCCAGTCAGGAAGGTACCGTAGCGTAGCCTGATATGAAATATTTTGAGTGTCCTGCTGTAGGTCTTGCCTTTGTAAACAAGAGCCATTCCAGAAGTTTAGCGAGGATTGATAGGATCAGGATGTATTTGCAAGGAGGGCTGGCTCAGATGGAGCAGCTGGGACTCGCCCTCAGCGGGAAGTGGAATCTGCTGCTCTCCCTGTGTGGCTGTGAGGGGGGAAAAAGACCGAAAAATGAGGAGAAATTTCTTGAATTGAGATGTATTTTTAGAAGGAAGTGTTACAGGAGGGATTTGGGGTGTTCCAGGGATGTGCTAAATTAATTCCAGTCTTAATTAAAAGGATGTATTCGCCTCTTCATGAGTGCAAGCACATGGTTGGGGTGTGAAGTTAAATGGAGCGTTTGGGATTTTGGGGAGAAATCCTTTCCTGTGAGGGTGGGGAGGCCCTGGTGGAGGTTCCCAAAGAAAGGGTGGCTGTCCCATCCCTGGGAGTGTCCAAGGCCAGGTTGGACAGGGTTTGGAGCACCCTGGGATGGTGGAAGGTGTGAATGGGATGAACTTTAATGTCCCTTCCCAAACCACTCCACGATTCCCTCAGTGCTGGGTGTGCTCCATGTCCCAGCATCCAGAACCTTGGGATCCAGTGGCTGTGGGACCCTTTGGGAGCCCATCCCGGCTGGAGAAAGCTCTGGAAGGTGTGGTGTGGGCAAACCCACCTGGACACCGGGGCTGTTGGAGGACACCCATTGGAAGAGCTCCATCCCAAGGCATCATTCCCTGGGATCAGCCCCGGCGCTCCCTCGTTTGACGCCGTCCCGGTTCCGTGCCGTAATTCCGCCACACCCTCTTGGAACGGCGCGGGATCCTTGGAGAGAGGAGAACGGGACGGGGTGGGGAGCCCTTGGTGGAGCTGCACTCCCACCCCTCAGCTGCTCCTCTGGCCATCCCCAATCCCGGGAACACCAGGGCTGCGGGGCTGATCCGGGAATGATCCGGGAACGATCCAGGATTGATCCGTGCCTGGCAGCCGGGCCCCGCAGCTGTGCCGGGGCTGCAGCGCAAACGCCCCGAGCTCTCCCGGCTGCACGCGGCGCTGCCAGAACGGCCAGGCCGGGGCTCCGCAGCCTTTTCCTGGCAAAGGGAAAAGCCCTCGGCTGGAAGGCGGTGCCTGGGGAATCTCTGAGCGCGACTGGAGATGGTGGGGCTCGGGGAGGGGATGGAGCCAGGGAATATTGGAGAGATTCCAGCCCCCCGAGCCCGATGGCCACCCTTCTTCGGGATGAAGTCATTGGAAGCTGCACAACCGCTTATCCAGAGAGCCAACCTGCTTCCAGGGGGTTTGGGGATCGTGGTTTGAACGGGATTTTTGTGTTCCCAGCCCTCCGCGCCCACAGGTGCTGCCTCATTTCCCTCCTCGGAGCAGCTCCAGCTCCTCAAGTTCCCTTTCTGTTTTTTGTCCAGGGAAAGGCTTTTAGCTCTTCTTTCCTGCAGGATGAGGTGCTCAGAACTGTCAGCACCACACGAGCCATCCCTCCAGGAACAGCCCCGCATCCAAGGGGATGGAGGCAATGTGTCAGAACATGTGGAAAAATCCCCCGGAGCTTCCAGTTGATGCTGGAATTATTAAAAACACAAAAGCGGAGGGAAGCGTTCACGGGACTCTGGAAAACACCACTGATAAGGATCTTTTCAGGGCCATTCCAGCTTCTCCCGTGGAAAGGTGAGCTCAGAGTACCAAGGTTTGGGTCTGGATTTGGAGTTTTCCAGACCCTGGGGACTCGGAGCTTGGAATAATCTTTTGGCTTCTTGCACAGCTGCAGCAGCAGGAGGCACCTGGAAGCTGCTGGAGATGGGCGTGGAGCTGGTCCTCTTTTCCTGGATGAGGATGACTCCAGTGTCCAAGGGACGGTCACAGCCCCTGGGATGGGCTCTGCTGAGCTTTGGATGAGTTTTGGTTCCACAGCTTTTCCTCGTCGCTCCCCAGAACTGGATCCATTCTGAGGAGCAGCGATACATGGAAAAATGGAATATTTTGCTTATTAAAGTCACTTGGAGAGTTGCAGTTCCGAGGTTGGCAGCCAGAGCTCGGAGAGGCTGAAGGAGCTGGAGAGTTCATTGTTCCCCTTTTCCAAGAGAAACTTCCACGTGTGCCAGCACTTTTTTTTTATTTATAACGCTCAAATAAATGGAGTCCATTTAAAGGTATTATTGAGGGGAGCAGCACTTCAAATATATCATTTTTATGTTATTAGGCTGCTCGGAGCGAGGTGTCCTACTGCAGGCAGATAATCCATCCCCCTGCCTGGATTCCAGGCTGGAACTTACTGGAAGCTTTTGCACCACAAGAATCCGAGCGAAGGGATTATTTTCAAGGGAAGAAAAGGGAGCTTGAGGGAAATCAGGCTGGAAGGCAGAACCTCAAACCACGGTGGAGAAATTTCCTGACAGCAGCTCCGCGTCTCGTGACCACCTGATGGCTCCTGAGCTTTTTTGGGATTTCAGCAGATGCCCAAAGGGGAGCTCAGCTGGCTGGGAAGGGTTTGGGGCAGGCTGCACCTGGAGTTGGGGCCGGCTGTCCCCTTTCCTTCATTCCATCCATTCCTTTTTTTTTTGTTGGAACAAGGGAAATCCTGAAGGAATCCAGGCCTTGTGAGAACATCAAATGATTGAGCTGATCCTTGCAGGGCCATTCCTGGTGCTGGGATCCCTGGTGTGAGGGAGCTGCTGGGGCAGGAAGAGCCAGGAGAAGCAGCCAGATATTCCAAGGAACAGGAGAGAGGGAAAGATGGATTTGTTTGGGAGCACAAAATCCCTGTGCCCAGCTGAATTCCCAGCAATTCCCAGGGGCTGCTTCAGCTCTGTGAAATCCATGAGGTTATTCAGGAAGCACCAGGGTTGTGCACATGCACATGAATTCCTGATGGAAAAGTGGCTCAGGGCTGGGAGCAGGTGTAGGATAAAGAGGGATAATTCCCTGTGCATCTCCCCATTCTCAGGGATGCAGAAATCAGGATCCAGCCGTGGTCAGAACTGTTGGAATCTGGCAGGAAAAGCTTTTTAAAGAGTGGGAAGAGCACTGATGTTGTAGCTGATTGTGTCAGAGAGGAGTTAAACTGCAGCCAAAGGGAACCCACAGAATCAAAGAGAGGAGCAAACCAAGATGCAAACACGTGGAGTGCAGGGAGGGTTGGAAAATCCATTTAATTCCCAAATCTTTGGGAGCAGAGGGGGTCTGCAGAGCTGGTTCTGATTTCCATCTGCTCCTGGTGCAGCCTTGTCCAGCTTTTCCACGGATCTCAACCCCTCAGGAGCTAAGACTGAGCCCAAAGTGGGGTTTTTTTTAGCCAAAAAGGGATTTTCCTGTGAACATCGGAAGCTGAGGAAGAAACTCTTCCATCTTGAGCTGTG
Source organism: Pycnonotus jocosus (assembly GCA_013400435.1). Classification (NCBI taxonomy): domain Eukaryota; kingdom Metazoa; phylum Chordata; class Aves; order Passeriformes; family Pycnonotidae; genus Pycnonotus; species Pycnonotus jocosus. Next base: position 90,963 of record VWYP01019278.1, read on the forward strand.
CATTTTGGTGTGAGGCTTCCAGGGAACTCCAGGGCTGCACCAGCTGGAGACTGGAGGAGGAGATGGAGGAGGAAAACTGCTCAGGAGATGGAGGATGGGGGGAAGCTTCCTCTGGAGGCTCTTGGAGGAGCTCTGTGTTATTAAAGGAGTTCATTTGGCGCTGCCAAGGAAGCGCCTGGAGGCCGGGGCTGGGATCTGTCATTCCCAGTGTGGTGCCTGGGTGGAACAAGAACCAGAGGGAAGATGAAGGAGAGGAGGAGGAGGAGGAGGAGGAGGCAGAATCCCAGGTTCTGGATCAGGCTCTCCAACCCCACGATTTTCCAGGATTTTCCTTCCAGTTCTGATATCCCTGCAGGATGGAGCCGTCCTCGTGGTGAGGCCCTTCTCTCCTCTGGAGTCTGTAAATTCCAACCTGGGTGTCCCTGGGAGCAAATGTTTGATTCTTGGGGAATATCAGAACCTGGGATGCTTGGAGCAGGATGGGAAGCAGGGATTTGCAGCTGGGGATAAACGGATTGAGGGGATGGCAGGACAAGGGAAGTCTGAGAAGCCAAGAGGAATTTATCCACGGAAATCTGTCTGCAAAGGTTCTCCAGAGAGAATTCTTGGAGCTTTGGGGTGAAATCCCCTTTTCCCACAGCAGCTTCCTCAGCAAATCCCAGGCTGTGAGCTCGGGGTGAGGACCAGGCTCCCCAGGAAAGCTCTGGAGCTCTCTTGCTTTGCTGGAGCTCTTCTCCCTGGAGCTGAGGCTGTTTCCCAAAAATCCTCAGGTGAAATCTTCACCTGAGCCCATGGGAGCATTACTGAGGCCCACATTCCTTAGGGATCGATAGAAATTTCAAATTTGGTGCATTTTGTACTGATATTCCTGAGCAAACAAGGTTAAACCAAGGAAAAATCGAGGGAACAGAAATTTGCATTCCCTGTTGCTATTTTTATTTTCCTTTTATTGTGTGGTCACAGTAAAAAAAAAAAAAAAAAAATTCTCCTTCTGGAATCCTGGAGTTTTCTTTCCCTCTCACCCTGATTTAGGGCAAAGGTTTGAGCTCCCCCTTCTCTCCTGGCTCCTTTGAATGGGGGAAATGNAATCCTGGAGTTTTCTTTCCCTCTCACCCTGATTTAGGGCAAAGGTTTGAGCTCCCCCCCTTCTCTCCTGGCTCCTTTGAATGGGGGAAATGAGGAGCTTTTTTAGGAATATTCTGTTCCCTCCCTGCCATCCCTGCACCCCCCTCCACTGCTGCAGATCTGGGGGTGCAGGGGAATTCTCCCTTTCTTTGAGCTTTGCTGGAATTTCTCCCAGCTCCTCTGGGCAAAACCACCCGGATTGAATCGGGAAAAGCCACCGGGGGAGCTGAGCTGTCTCTGGCTGGGTTTGCCCGGGGGTTGGTCGGGATCAGCCGTGTTTTGTCTGGGAGCTGCAGCAAACACAGAGAGATTTGGGGTTTTGTTTTGTGTCCTGCACGGCCAGCCCCGTGGAGAGCTCCAGGGTGGCATTTTTATCCCGGTCCAGCTGTTTGCAGCTGTTCTCCTGCTGCCTGGGCTCCCAGATGTGCTCAGCAGCTGCGCCCAGCCCCGGTTGTGGAGCAGGGAGAGGAGGTGGCAGAGGCCTGAGGGGATTTTGGAGGTGCCCCCTCCGAGCTGGATTCCTGGAGAAATTCCCTGGGGTGATCCTGCAGCTCCTGGATCCCTCAGGAATGCCCGGGGAGGGATCCCAGCCTTGGTGACCCTTTCCTGGGGTGGGCACCTGCCAAACATCCGTGGGTTTGCTGCTGTGGGTTGGGGTTAGCTCCAAACGCCATTCCCAGCTCCCAAAGCTTGGGAAAACCCAAATTCCTGCTCTGCTGGGGTGATCCTGCCCCTGGGGTGATTCCTGCCTTTGGAGAGGGCGTTGGAAAGCTCCCAGCTCCTCAGATTCATTGGAGGATGGATATTGCTGAGCCGGGCTCCAGGGAATTAAACAAACAACAAATCCCACGGCGTGGATTCCCACCAGGATTTCAGCACCCGATTCCAGCCCCCCAAAAACCATCCAGAGCAGCTTTAGGTGAGGGATAAACATTTCCTTAAGGAATTGTGGGATCCAGCTCCCAAAGAATTCCTTCTGTGGGCTGACTGCTTTATGCATGCACAAAGTACAACTAAAATGCGATCAAGAATCAATAATCAATAATCAATGCGAGTTTTTACTGCTCTCTCAAGCCCAAAATGTTATCAAATCTCGGGATTTTATTCCCTCAGTCTTCCCTTCACCTGGATCTGGGTTGTTTCTTGGGGATTTGAATGTTTTCTCCCCATCAGCCCTGAATGAACGATCCAGGTTCTTGCCTGAGCTGCCTGAGTTTGGAGCGGGCTCAGGTTTTGTCTCGTGGAGCAAATTCCCACCAGGAATGGTTGGATCTGATTTCTCTCCACGGAACCCTGAAGCTGTGCCAGCCCCAGCTTTGGGGCAGGGCTGTTGATGGGCTGCAGCAGAATCTCTCCTTCTTCCAGACTTGCCTGAGATCTCTTCCCACCTGGAATTCCGAGCCACGGGAAGGCCATGAAACCTCTGCTCCTGTAATTCCTGTCAGACCCCCATGGTTTGTGAGGGCACCTCTTCCCCAATAATTCCAATTCCCTCCACAGGATCCATGAGCTGGTTTATTTTATTTTTTTTCCCCCTGGATAAATTCCCTTTGCTTTTCCCAAATCCTTGGCGTGGCCACGGCTCCGTCTTTTCTCTGGGAATTCTTTGTGCAGCTCAGCCCTGTGTGGGTCAGGACTGACAGGTCCAGAGGGGAGCTGGATCATCCTCCAGGAAACCCAGAGCACATCCATAAAATTCCTGGATACCCCTGAGGTCCCAGCACAGCCCCCAAGCCTTGGCTGTGCTCCCATAAAACTGGGAATGCCAAGGGCTGGATCCTTGGTGATATTTTGGATATCTCCATCCCAAACCTGTGCAGAATCTTTGGATTCCAGCCTGGATAATGCTCCCCAGGAAATTTCTTTTCTTTTTTTTTTTTTTCCTGGATTCCTAGAGAGGGGGAGAAGTTTCCAAGATCAGCAGGGGTTTTCCTCACCTCCAAAAAATGCCTGGAGTCAAAATGTTGGCGATAAAAGATTTTTCAGGGCGTGGGTCCCTCTCCTGAACTCCCTGCTCATCCCAAGGAGCTGTGTCCAAAGGAAAATGAGGAGTTTGGAGCAGGGAAAAAAAAAAAACAAAAAAACCCAAAAAAACCCCCCCAAAAAACCAAAAAACCCAACAATTTTCAATGAACCAAGCAGGGAGAGGAGCTGCTGCTCTCCTCTTCCAGCTGATCCCTTTTGTGCTGAGTTCCCCAATATTTTGGAGGGATAACGACCCAGAAAAGGTGGGAAGAGCTCAGCACATGAACAAATGGCTCTTTGATCTGCGTGGTTTTAATCAAACCAGTTTCATGGCATCTCCAAATCCTAGTCCTGGGCACAGGAATGGGATTTTTCCCACAAAATCCTGTGGAGAAAAGCCAGGGCAGAGCCTGGGTTGGGCTGCAGGGTTGGGAGTGGTGGGGATCAAAGCCTGGCAGGAATTGGCCACTCTGGAGTTTTTAAACTCTTTTTTTTTATTTTTTGCCATAATCCGGATCCATCTGTGCACAATTCCATCCTGCTTGGAGCAGGGAGAGGGGGCACATCTGGCCAGATGTGCTGGGAGAGGGTTTGCAGTGCCAGCCCAGCTGTGAGGGCTGGGATGGTCTCGTCAACTTTGTGGTGGTGACACCCAAAATGTCCCAAAATTCTGCTTAAAAACATTCCAGGAGCTCTCCCTTTCCTCCTGTCACGGCCTGAATCCCTACAAACGGATTTTCAGGGAAGGGATTTCAGTGTGGGACAGAGAGAATTAAAATCTGTGCTTTGTGCTCTGCTTTGGTTTTATTGTGCGGCGAACGAAGCCTCCAAAAGTCTCTTTTGGGATCTGGAGGGAACCTTTGCAAGGAAAATGGGAATTTCTGAACTCAGCAGCGTGAGGATTATTAGGAATCCTGGCTAATGGAATGGCTGGGTACCAAACAAATTAATTTATCAACCGCTGAGTAACATAAATCAGTGTTCAGTGTAAATCTTTGGTCCTGTCCCTTTCACAGATCCTTTCACTTTGGCTTTGAATTTGGCTTTTTCCACTGGATTCGTTTGGAAAACGCATTGTCCCAGGTGCCAGACGCCTTTGTGCGTGAGGAGGGGGGTTTTTTGGTTTTTGGGGGGTTTTTTTAAGGATAATTCAATACTTTCTGAACAAGCTGGAGCTCTTTAAGTGCAGAGCTGCTCGGTGGAAGGTGTCCCCGCTCCTGGCAGGGGGTTGGAACGAGCCGAGCTTTCCTCCCTTCCAACCCAAACCATTCCACAATTCTGTGGAGGTGAGGTCATAAAGAGAGCCTGGGCTTTGATCTCTTCACATTTGGCTGGAATCTGCAGATCCTGCGGATCTCAACTTTTCCAGAGCCGCTCCGAGCCTTCGGAGCTGAAGCTGGTGGTGACACTGGGAGGGCACAGGGATGGACCCGCCGGGATTGAGCTTCCTCAAAACACCACAGCAGAGGATTTTAGGATCCACCAGGGTTGTGAGACACCAAATTGCTGCCCCAGGGGGGTTGGAGGTGATTTTTGGAGCCCTCATCCCGCTCTCCATCCATACGGTGTCCGCAGCACTCAGACGTTCCCCTCCCGCCCTGCCAAATTTCCAGCTGCTGGGAATGAGCGTTGGAGCTGCTGTGAGCTCGTTGCCGAGGCAAGCAGCTGTTGGAATGGAGCTTTGGATGGGCTTCCTTGGGATGGGAATGTCATCAATGCCTCGGTGTGAGATGGAATTCCTCCCGTGCGCCCCCGCTGCGTTTCAGCGCTCGGAGTTCAAGGGAAACGGGGGGAAAAATCGGAAAAATCGCTTTAGTGGAGCTCTCAAAGCTTAGCTGCCACCCAGGGGCGAGGCAGTTTGGTGACCTGGGCATTCCCAGAGTCTGAAAATCCTGCTGAAATTCCGGTTTCCTTCTCTTTTATTGCTCGGGGAGAACGTTCAGCCTAATTGGAGTCGGTTGGGAAAAGGCAGAGTGGAGGTGATGATGATGATGGTGATGATGATGGTGATGATGGTGATGGTAATGATGGAGCTGCTGGGATTGCAGCTTTACAGGGAATTTCCCTCACTGGTGTGAAAATGAGGCGTTTCCTGGAGTCTCCCGGGCTGTCAGCTGGATCTAAGAGCTGGAATGAGTCGGGATAAACCTCGGGATCCCTCCTGGGATAAACCTCGGGATCTTTCCTGGGATAAACCTCGGGATCCCTCCTGGGATAAACCTCGGGATCTTTCCTGGGATAAACCTCGGGATCCCTCCTCTTTGCTTTCCTCACCTTCCTGCGGGGAGCAGCGGAAAGGAGGAAAAATCCTCTCCTGGGAACAGCCAGGAGGTGGAATCTGGATCTCCAAACTCTTTCCAACCCTGGACACGTTGTTCAGCATTCCCAAAATGCTTTCCCTGAAATGCCAACTATGGGTGCATCCCCACAGCTCCCCCCTTCAGCAGGGAGAGTCCAAGGTGGGAATTCTGCTGGCAGGATGGAACAAATTTTGGGGTGAAAAAAAAGAAAAGAAAAGAAAAGAAAAGAAAAAAGAAAAGAAAAGAAAAGAAAAGAAAAGAAAAGAAAAGAAAAGAAAAGAAAAGAAAANNAAAAAAAAAAAAGAAAAAAAAAAAGGAGGGGGAAAAAGGAAGGAGAAGCCCACCTGGCTCGTCCTCAGCAGCCCTGATCCCATTGCCTCTGCTCAGAACATCCTGCTCGGCAGCTGAGCCCTCTCCCCTGAGCTTTTCCACACCCCCTCTCCTTCCTGCAGGGAACGTGGCTCTGCAGATGGAGGTTGTTTGCTTTGTGGTTACGGATCCGCCGAGAAATTAAAGAGGGAGGAAATAAAATCCCCAACTTTCCCCTTTTTTATTTTTTTTTTTTAGGTTTCGGGGTGGAGTCGCTCGGTCTGTTCATTTTGGGTTCACCAAACTCCGGGGCTGGGATGGGAGGTGAGCTCCCAGTATGGAATTCCAGCCTGGATTGGGTGGGAAGGGACCTTAATGCTCCTCCAGTTCCAAGCCCTGCCATGGGTTGTTCCAGGTTGCTCCAAGCTCTGTCCCTTGAGCTCTTCCAGGGGTGGGGAATTCCCTGGATGTGAGCACTCGAGTGTGGGGAAGGAATTTGGGCAGGCAGGGAGGAATTGGGAGATGATTCCAAAGGAGGAATTGCTCTCCATGGCCTTCCTGTGCAGCTCCCGGGGCTGGCACTGCTCCTCCAAGGATAACGCACGGGATCAGGGGGGTTAAGGTTGGGAAGAGCAGGAAAAGCAGGATCGTGGTGTGGAGCCTTCCAAAGTACACCCAGAGAATCCATTTCCTGACAGATGAGTGGTGTCCCAGCTCCCCTTGGAGTCTGCTGTTGATCCATGTTTGGATTTGGAATTGGGGGATTGCAGCACCCGGAGCTGCTGCCCCGACAGCTCTGAGCATCCAGAGCCTCAGGAAAGCTGGGAAGGAGCAGCCAACCGTGCCAGGCTTGGCCTTCCTCCTCCTCCTCATCCCTCCTGGCACCACCTCCCAGCAGACAGAGGTGGAAATTCCATCTCTCCACGCTGGAATTGCTCCTTTGGGAATGGCAGAGCTGGGAAGAGCCAGGGAGAATTTGTAGGATGGCACAGCTCAGGAAAGCCGGGAAGGAGCAGCCAACCGTGCCAGCCTTGTCCTTCCTCCTCCTCCTCATCCCCCCGGCACCTCCCAGCAGTGGAAAGGATGTGAGATCCCATCTGTCCACGCTGGAATTGCTCCTTTGGGAATGGCAGAGTCTGCAGGATGACACAATCCACGGCCGCCCCGCTCATTCCCGGGATGTACAAAAAGTTCAGGACGTCCATGGGAGCCGGGGTGGGAAGAGGGCGAGCTGGGAGACGCTGTCAGGAGCGTGGGGCTCCCTCCAGGACCACCCAGGAACGCTCCATCTTCCGGCAGATGCGGCTGCAGATCCCCGGCTCCGAGCGAGGATGAGTGGGCAGCAGGGAGAGATCCCAGGGGAGCTTCCACGTGGCCCCGCTGGCGTCACAGGGTGCTGGCTGAGCAGGGATGAACGCTGGGATAAATAGGGATGGAGCTGGGATACTCTGCCCCTGGAGCTGCTGCTGCTGAGAGCTGAGGTGCCACCAGCCCGGAGAGGGAGCTGGGAGAGATCTCCAGGAGGATCCCATGGGATGCCACGGCTGGGAGGGAATGTGGAGGCACTGACCTGCCAGGTGAGGCTCTTCCTCTTGTTTCTGAGCCCTGCCACCCACGTGGAGCTGGAATTCCTCAGGAGGAACTTTGGAGCGAGCCCTGGGCTCTCAGGATGGAGTTTTCCCTGTCCAGGCTCTCCAGGGCTCATCCTCCTTGCTCCCATCCAGGGATCTCCAGGACATTCCTGAAGGGAGCAGGCAGCCAGGGGGAGTTGGGATGGGGTTGGCATTGCTGGCTCCATTGGGTTGGGTTTTTTTGTTTGTTTGTTTGTTTGCTCCGAATGGTTTTCCTCTGGCTCCAGCTGGAGCCTCGCCCCGAGCTCCGGGGGGTGTTTTTGGGGAATCAAAGGACCTTTCTGCTGTGAAATGCAAATGTGAGGGTGCCGTGCCAGGCAGGGCTGAGGGCTTTGCAAATTTATGGATTTGTGTCCATGAAAGCCCTTTCATTGCGCTGGAATCCTGTGGCTGCGCTGCTCTGACAAAGCGAGCGCTGATTCAATTTGTGGTTCTCATCCAACCTGCAAACAAGGCTGACTTCTGGAAGTGCTTTAAAACCCATCAATTCCGGCTGGCTTTTCCTCTCAGAACTCATTACAGCCTTCTCCTCCTTCGTTCCTTCCTGAGTCCCACGCTGTAGCTCAAATATCCTGCCCTGGGCTGCATCTCAGAGGTGAAATCCCTGGAATTCTGCGTGGCTTTCACCTCAGGATTCCTGCTTTGTTGCACTGAACGAATCTGCTCAAACCCTTGGTTCTTTGGGGATTTTTATTTCAGCTGTTTTAACAAATTTCACATTTTTCACATCCCTTTTATCACTCAGTTTTCCATCTTGTACCTTTGCAGAGGCAAAGCCGTGTGCAGTGTCATTATTGCTGGGATAATGAGCCTGAAGGTTCATTATGGCTCAAGGGAAACGAGCTGGGGGTTTGTCCTCTGATTTATTGTTGCCCCTGTCTTGGCTTTAAAACAAATTAACCGGGAAAAAAAAATCCAATAAAAGCTGGGAATCTGGGGCACTATTTCAGTCTGGGATGTTGTGGGGCAGGGCAGGAGCTGCAATTCCAGGGATGAGCTGGAGAAATCCTTCCCTGGGAGGGTTGGGGAGACCCTGGAATGGATTTCCCAGAGAAGCTGTGGCTGCTCCATCCCTGGAAGTGTCCAAGGCGAGGTTGGATGAGGCTTGGAGCACCCTGGGATGGTGGGAAGGGTCCCTGCCATGGCAGGGGTGGGGGGAGATGAGTTTTGAGTTCCTTCCAACCCAAACCATCCTGCCCGAGGCCTCTGAGCTGGAGACAAAACTGCTCTGTGCCCAGAGCCGCTGGCTGCAGCCGGGAAATCGGGAATTTCAGGCTCGAAAACCAAAGCAGACCAGAAAGGGATGGATTCTCCCAGCTCTCCTGTTGGGAGCACTGGGATGCTGAGGAGCAGATTGGTGAGGGATGGATTCTCCCAGCTCTCCTGTTGGGAGCACTGGGATGCTGAGGAGCAGACTGGAAAGGGATGGATCATCCCAGCTCTCCTGTTGGGAGCAGTGGGATGATGAGGAGCAGATTGGTGAGGGATGGATCCTCGCAGCTCTCCTGTTGGGAGCACTGGGATGCTGAGGAGCAGACCAGTAAGGGATGGATCATCCCAACTCTCCTGCTGGGAGCACTGGGATGCTGAGGAGCAGACGCCACCAAGATGCTGCTCAGGCCCTCAGGCACAGCCACATTTCCCCAATCCCATTTCCCTCCCCTCTGGTGAGAAGGGGATAAATAGGGATGTTCCTCATCCACATATCCCTCACCAGAGCAGGGATCTTCCCTGAGGGATGCAGTGTCTGCAGGCACAGGCTGGGAGTGCAGAGCTTTTCCAGCAGGCTCTTGTTTTCCCACAGTGGGTTTTGTTTTGTTCTCCCCCGTTCCTGGAAGGGTTGTTTTGCTGGATTGGCAGCAATTCTGATAAAATCTAGGTGGGTTGGAGAAAGGCTGAGGGATTCCCTCTCTCTCTCTGTGTCCTTGGGGAAAGGCCTGGCTCAGGTTCAGGTGTTATTTTTTATCCCTCACCAGAGGTGCTCGTGGTCCAGCTCAAGCTGTGGCAGCTCCTCAGGTCCCAGGGAAGGGAGTTTGCAGGAAATGCTGTTCTCGTGGGGGTTTTCCCTCCAAGGGCAAATCTCCCACCAGAAAATTCCTCAAAGGGTTCTCAGGGTTGGGATGAAACATCCCAAACTCTGCTGGGAAAGGGGGAAGCAGAGCTGGTGAGCTCCTGATTCACCTGGATGGGAGGGAACAGGAGGGAGCTGCAGAAGTGATCCCAGAGTGTGGAATGAGCCCTTTGGAGGGAGGATCCCTCCAAGCACCCCCGGCTGGAAGATTGGTTTTATTATAAATTGGATTTATCATCTTTGAACTTTGCTTTTTAACCAGAACCACCCCAGCCCTGTCCTGCACCCTGACAGGCTGGAAAAGCAGCTCCTTTTTGCTCCACCCAGTGTTTAAATCCCTTTTTTTCCTGTGTGTGGAGAGGAGGATTTTGTGTGGGTTTGGGGGGAAATTTGGAGCCCCTCTGCCTGAGGAGATGCTGGAATCCTGAGTCACCCCGAGCATCCCAAGGACTCCATGTGCCTGCCTGGAGCTCCATCCTAGCTCTGAGTGATGGTCTGGAGTTACAGCTTGAACTTCGAGCAGATGGATTCATCCTGCTCGGCTCCCAGAGCAATAAACACAACCAAATAATTCTGGGATGCACCAAGTCCCCCGGGTCCTCCTAAAGCCCTCAATCACTGCCCGGGGCTTTTCTCCCTCCGTGCTAACGAGCCTTTCTGTTTTCCATGGATATGGAAATGGATTTCTCCTCTGCAAGGGTGCTTTAACTCAAGAATTCCGGATTTAAAGCGAGGCTTTGAGGCTGCTCCTGTCCCGAAAAAAATTTCTCAGGAAATCTGAAAAGGATTTTTCTCAGCAGCTGTTTGTGTCTCCGGGGGTGGAATTAGGTGACCTATATTCCATGGCAGGGCTGCGGGACAGGGCTCATCCCCAGGCAGGAATTTCGCTCCTGATGGAATCATAATCAAATCAAAAAGGAGGAAACCACATCTGACTCTCGATCCCGCTCGGGCTCTGCCCCGTTCCCAGGAGCCAGCGTGACTAACGGGGATTGCTCCAGGGCGAGCTGGATGTAAAAATAAAATCCAGCAGCCCAGACTGGTGCGTGTGACCTGAGTCATCCCCAGGCTGCTGCAGCCCCAGCCCCGCTCCCTCCGTGGGATCGGACAGCACATCCCTGCTGAGCTCCGGGCAGGGAGGGCACGGAAAATCCTGGAAAAACCAGCTGGGGGGTGATTCTGCCCTGCCTGGATCTGCTCTGGCTGCGTGGCTGGAATATCGGGATGTTGTGTGGAATTTGGCCTCTCTATGATCCCGGTTTGGTGGTTTTCCAGCTGGGATTGCTCCTTGCATTCCCACCTTTCCAGGAGGTGCTGGGATGGGGAAAGTGTCCCTGCCCATGGAGCAGGAGGAGCTTGGAGGTCTTTCCCAACCCAAACTGTCTCATGGAATGGCCAAAGGGAACTGGGGATGACCAAAGCACCATGGCTTTGCAGGGAATGGTGGAATTGGCCAGTGAGGCTTGGGCTGGGAATGGGAAGGGCAGGGAAGCGTTTTTCCCTCTCTCCAAGCATTTTTCTCTCTCTCCAATCTTTTTTCCCTCTCTCCAAGCACTTTTCCCTCTCTCCAGGCACTTTTCCATCTCTCCAAGCACTTTTCCCTCTCTCCAAGCACTTTTCCCTTTCTCCAATCAGTTTTCCCTCTCTCCAAGCACTTTCCCCTCTCTCCAGGCATTTTCCCCTCTCTCCAGTCACTTTTCCCTCTCTCCATGAGCAGCAGTGGCTGATGGAAGCACCTCCATGACCTTGGCTGGTTCTCCAGAGGTTTCCTGTTTTTTCTCCAGGAAGGATTTTCACCCCAAACAGACCCAGCCTGGCTCCGTAGGGAGCAGGAGCCACCCCGAGCTGGGGCTTTGGGGGTCATTTCACGCTTGGGGGGTGAGAACTGCTCCAAAGGAGGGAAAAGAGCCCAGATTCCCACCCCAAAGCAGGCAGGAGTCAATCCCATGGACCGTGCTGGGGTTGAGTCATTGAGTTTGGCTCCAGCAGGAAGGAGCTGGAATCGGGGTCGGTGATGGAGGCACAGGGAAGGCGCCAAAAGGAGGAAAAGGTGCCGGGGTTTGGAGGGATTGGGGTGAATTCCTGCTGGGATGGAGCTCCATGAGGGACAGTGACCTTGAGGGGCTGCTCTGGCGTGACACAGTTATCCTTAGGGAACACGATTGTCCTCCTGTTCTTTACACAAAACCGGAATAAAAACCCTCCCAATAACTCTGCTCGAGAAATGCGACTCAGGCTGGATAAAAATGAAGTGGTTTTTTTTTAAAAAAAATCTTCCAGTAGTTTTTCAGTTGTATAACACTGAAGGCATCACTTATTTCTTGCCAAACCCCCTGATAAGACCCCTCTGTGTTTTTCCTTTTAATTAAAAACGAGGCTTTTTTTTTTTTTTTTTATGTACAAATGAAACGTCGGTGCCATATTTTTCTTTTATGGAATATTATGTCACGGCAGGATTTGTGGCTGCTCCAGACGCTGAATTCCCGGCGGGAGAGGGAAGTAAATCTCCTCAAGTGCCTTCTCCAGGCCTTCCCTCCACCACTCCTTGCTGATATAAAGAGGCTTCAATGCCTGCTCATAAATATTCCCAACTTTCCAGAGGATCCTGGAGGCCTCTGCTGCTTTAATGCTTTGGATTAAGAGTTGCAAGAGGGACATAAATTTAATCTCTGGACCCACAGAAAGGAAAGGGCTCTCGAAGTATAAAAATGTTTTTCTTTGCAATAAAAGCAGCAGAGTTATTGATTTGAGTTCCTGGGACTTGCAGGGCTTTTCTTTTCTTTTCTTTTCTGTTCTTTTCTTTTCTTTCTCTTTCTTTTTCTTTTTCTTTTTCTTTTTCTTTTTCTTTTTCTTTTTCTTTTTCTTTTTCTTTTTTATTTTATTTTAGTTATAAATGCCCAGGAGCAGGAGCAGGCTTTTTTTTTTTTTTTCTCTTTTCTTTTCTTTTCTTTTCTTTCATTTTCATTTTCATTTTCATTTTCATTTAGTTATAAATGCCCAGGAGCAGGAGCTGTTTATTATGTGACACCATAACCTCAGCCAAGGCTGCTTTCATCTTTTTGGTGGCGTTTGGATTTGTTATCCCAGAAATGAGGAGAGCAGGAAAAAAAAACTCTGGGAATGTGGGGGATTTTGTGCGAGTGATGCTGCAGCTGGAATGATCCAGCTCTTCTTGGTGGCCTTCCCCAGGGAGGGAAAAGAGAAAACCACTGGACAGGAGTGAGAAAATCTGTGGGATTTGGGGAATCACAAGGAGATGGAGTCAGCAGCCCTGGGAGTGTTTGTTGGATTAAAGGGAGTCGTGACTCAGTTTTGGGGACGTTCAGGAAGTTCCTGTCGGGTTCCAGACGTTCATCCCTTGGTGGGGAATCTCCCACCCTGCCAGGGAGGGAAGGCAGAAATCCTGGGAGTTTGTGGATGAGATTCCTGCAGGTTCAAAAGGAAAATTTCACATTGGAGAGGGGCTGGTGCCAGCTCCTGCTGAAACCTGGACTTTGGGATCTCGGGAAATTCCTTCCCACCCCATGGATTTGGTGAATTACCAGAATTTATTTGACTCTGCCTTGTGGAGGGGAGGGTGGGCTCTGCTGCTGGGATCATCCCCTCCATCCCAAGGAGAACACTCTCCTAAATATTCTGATGCCTGATCCGGGCATTCCTGGGCTGGAATTCCAGCCAGTTTGTTGGAATGATGTCATTTGTAGGGCTGGCACCAGGAGGAGTCTCCTGACTGCAATCCCAAACCCCTTTCCACCTGCGTTTCCATCTTGGCTGCACGTGGAGGGCGGGAAAATCCATTGTTTCCCATCCCCCTGGATGCTTTGGGGCTGGAATGGGAATGGTCCTGGTTTCCCTCCCAGGAAAGGTGAACTTGGAGAGTTTCCTGTGTGGTTTTTGGGGTGATTTTGAGCGTTTGAGCCGGTCTGACTCCTGCCCCGAGCAGCTGCTCTGGCCCCTCTGCCCTTTCTCCAGGAGATTTTTCCAAGGGAAAACTCATAAAACACAAACCCTTCCTTCCCTGCTCCCCTCCTCTCCCGGCTCCCCCTGGCTCTCTCCCCAGAACACGTTCTTGGATTGGGGTGGGAATGTTCTGGGAGCCCCCCGGAGTTTCCAGGGGCTCTCTCACCCTCTCAGCTCCCTGATCCTGCCTGGCCTCCCTCTCCTCGGATTCCTTTTCTGGACTCTTCCCTTGTCCAGCTCCTCTGATCCCTGATCTCTTTGCTTTTCCTCCATCAGTGTTTCTGTCACCATCCTCTCCTTTCACAGGGTTTCTTCCCTCTTTGGAGATTTTCTTTATTCCCTTTTCCCTTTTTTGTTTGTTTGTTTGTTTGTTTGTTTTGTACTTGCCTCTCCAACTTAGGGAAAATCTCTGCAAACACCTTTGAGGTAATTTCATCTTCCTTGCTCTGATGGCTGCAGCCAGGATTGGGGCAGTGCAGAGCAAACTTCCCAGAACTTTCCTAAAGCTTCCCCTAACCCTAAAATCCTTTATTGTCTCATTATTTAATTATCAAGCTCCCCATGATACAGAATCCCAGAATTATCTGGATTGGGAAGGACCTTAAAGCCCATCCAGTGCCCCATGGGCAGGGACACCTCCCGTTATCCCAGGTTATTCCAGGCCTGCAGGTTTTGGGATTAACATCAGGCAAGGAAAGGGAAAAGGGAAAAGGGAAGAGGGAAAAGGGAAAAGGGAAAAGGGAAAAGGAGAACAATTCCACCCTGAACATGTNATTTTTGGTTTGGAGGTTTGTTGGTTTTTTTTTTTTCTGGCTCCATCTTTTTCAGTGTCTATTTTTTAACCTAAAGTACGTTCTTGGCTCGGCCAGGGAGGCCAACCAACTTTTCTTTTTTATGATGCTTTATTTGCCAAAGATATTAAAATGTATATATTTCTGTACATTTCTGTATTCCTCGAGGAAGCTGCCAAAGCAAACTGTCCTCACCATGGGTCTGTTCCTGGGCAGCTCTGCCAAGGAGCAGCTCTGGAGTGTTCAATCCAGCTTCCATCTGGGACAGAAGCAAAGGAATGGCAGCAAATTCCAGCTGTTCCCAAATTGCTGAGCTGGTGCCTTCCCATCTCATCCTGGGGGCAGGGAAAAGTGGGATTGGTGTTCACAGTGATGCTCTGCCAGCATTGCTTGGGGATGTTCAAAGTTGAGCATTCCCAATAAATCCGTGCCAAACTTTGGGACATCTCAGTGGCCAACAGCTCAAGGCAACCCCGTGAGGATGCAGGGATGGAGTTTGAGGGAAGAGGGGATGGAACTCCAGGGATG